>JAHMML010000004.1:3999848-4041075 GCA_020341155.1 Eciton burchellii
TGCGATGGCCGGGAATCGAACCCGGATCAACTGCTTGGAAGGCAACTATGCTCACCATTACACCACCATCGCGGGTGATAGCATATAGCGTAAAATACTAGACGCACGATACAAATTCTATATGCAAGACCGAATATCTCTCTAAAAAGTAAAATTCTATGATAGCCGGGTATCCAATCCGAATCAAATACTTGAAAGACAATCATGCTCGTCGTTACATCACCGTCGCAGTTGTAAATTGCTCAGATATTCATAGAAATGTCCCCAATGTTATCGATCCAATTTCTTGGATGATTCCAAATAATAGACAATAATTCATTGACCGCAAATCGCCGCCAGTCAATGCGCTACTCGGTCTGCGGCGATTTAATCGCTATCCAATTCGCTTGTCTGGAAACGCGATTCCGCGAACGATTTTTCATGCGCGATATAATCGCCGAATACCGTACGGGTAATGAACGCACCCGGTGCATTGTTTTCCGCTCGTCAATTAAGCAGCATTACCTGCCCGGAATGATCCGCTAGCCAATTACACAGTATTATCTGGTCTAAAGCGATGCGTTACCAAAGCCGTTGGCCAAACTGGCCTTTACCTGAAAAATTCTGAAAAATTCTGACGCAACTATAACCTTGCCGATGCGAATATATATGGCCGCCTCAGGGATCTCTAGTAGGAAAATATATCGCGATCTATTCGAAGCACAAAAATGAAGAAGCTTTTGACTCAAGAAAGACATCTTGCTGTTGTATAAAAGACGATTCACCTGCGCGTGAATGTTCTATATCGGATGATTTTGGGACTACGAAATTGAGAGATATCGTTAATAATGCGAGATCATTTCGAATGAAAATGAGTATTGTCTCGAATATCTCGATATTAGAGAGTAAATACGACGCTGAGAGATTTATCTCTCTCCGATGTTGCGCGATCGTAGTTGCATGTTTTCGCTTATTTGTCCTGATACACCCACGCATTTTGATATACGCAACGAATATTGCGTACGATATCAGAACTAGTTGTTTGAGTAGATATTTGCGCTGGCATATACGTTCGGCATACTGGGAGCTATGTATATATAATGCAAATCCGATTAGAAGTAGCATTTGTTACTCAACGCGCATTAGCCATATTGTGATTACTGGTTTAATTAACTTGTCATGAATTTGTAATATCATGAACAATTACATTTGCGAAACATGGACGCCGTGATAATTTCGAACAATATTGTGCATATCTTATCGTTCGGGAGATATCCGAGCGTAAAAGTGTTTTGCGTGTAAAATTCTGCGATGGAAAATGTTATAATATACAAGTACAAGATATCAATCTGAAGTTGGTAATGAAAGGTAGTCAGATGAATGAAGGAGTGCACGAATACAAATTAATGTGTTCGTTACGCTGTCGTCGTATGCGTAAAATGCTGTAACGGTAATTATATTCATTGAATTTTTTAATAAATAGTCCCGCAATAACATATTTGAGCAATAATTATCGTGACAAGTTCGATATTAACAATTCGAATGACGAATTGGATAATTGATTACATATAATGCGCTAAATCTATCTGGAACAATTCGGAAGAAGAGTTATGGGTAGATTGATATGAAGTATACCGAGATACAATAGTAAAGATAATTTATAAGAATTTTTACTTCAAATGGCAATATCTTATAAATTTTTCAAAATGAAGCTAGCAATTGAAAATAAGAAGATGAACAAAAATCATGAAATATAATCGCGAAACGGGGGAACAATTGGACCAATGAACGGAGAAATCGAACAAGTTATTGAACAGAGGAACGCGCGAAATTGAAATCAGTTTTTCGGTTACACTGGCGTCACGTGCGCGGAGATACCGAAACGTAAATTATATCCGTCGATTTCATCTGTAATCGTACAGTTCGTACTATTCTCTTCGATAATAATTACTCTGTGATACTCAGTACATATACGATTTTGATCGGCGATTGGATCATTCGGTTCGATTACTATATTACGAATATGCAAAAATTCGAGTTGCGGTTATGTTCACATACTTCGAAAAAAAAATTTGGAAAGGAAGGTAATTCTTATACCAGTATCTCTTATATTTATGTAAATTTATATACATCATTACAGGTTTTACCAATTTATCTAGTTTAGCTAAGATTATATATATATATATATATATATATATATATATATATATAAAATTATAATATTTTTTCAAGTATTTCTATTTCTATCGAATTGAACGCGAAAAAATCAACTTGAATAGAAGAGCGGTTAGATGGCAAATCATAATCGTTCGGTATCCTGTATAGTTACGGTTATGTACGTTATTTAGTTCAATCGCGAATAGATGGAGTAACCGGTCTGAGGAAACTATAACCGAAGGATTTATTATCTATAATAGGAAGGATAATCTGGGGATTATAATCGAAAGATCAAAACACTATGTCGACACTGCACCGGTATATCGATAATTCTAAATCGTGATTTCCATTCCCGCGAAATATCCCCGCCGGAACGAAGAGCGCGTCGCGATTCGCGAATTCCCGCATCGGAACGTTGCGTGTAATAAAAAGTGTATTGTAAAAGAAAGCATAAAGAAAGTAATGAAATATGCCATAAGGAAAAGTGCTTAGTGATATACTTAATCCATAAAGTGAAAAGTGCATAGTGAAGCGAAGCGTAATTGGGATGCAGTCTTTAGTATGATACTGATCGGATACTAGAGAAATTTAAAGAAGTCCAAGGAATTTACAGGATCCAAGAGAGTACACGCAGATGCATTTGGCCAGGTTAACTTACATCCTACATGATTGACATCACTGAATCCAAGAGTAAGTCATCAATCAAAGCGCTTTAAAAAATTTTTATCATAGACACGGATACGGATTCAGTTTAAGATTCCAAGTAATTAAACAATTTTATTTTCTATAATTTTTTAACATTATACTCAATTTATTACAATTTTGATCCGAATTTTATATAATTTAATCTGCCGGATTGATCAAGAGATCATATTTTGCGTTACTTAAACGTACGATTGCCGTATTATGCCACTTGAAGAAAACTAATCGAGGCTACCGTAGTGATAACGCGCTGGTAGATGCTGGTAATGAGAGATTAGTCACCAAGAAGTCGAGAAAGAGGAGAAGAGAGATTGAAATATTGAGAAGCGATATTAGAAGAGATTAAGAGAACTCGACGAGCGAGCCCAGCCTTAGGTATCGTGATATCGTCACCGTTAATAATGGTCTAATGACAGGGAATGAACTCATTTGTAGTCTTTCGTAACGTGCGCGCGCGTCAGGTCTCGCCGAATTACGGTGATAAAAATTGCGCTGATAAAAAGAGCGTTAAGATACGCGCGCCATTCACTCGAGCCTTATCCTTTAATTATAAAAAAATCTCATTAGAAAAATGCGCGGGTTGCGCGAATTACGAGCGGCCGCGATCAGCTCCGATGCGCATTATCTGCGGATTTGCATATCGCGTGTGTATGCTCGTACGCAGCGGGGGATGCATGAGTACAGGCGTCGTCGGCGTCGAGTGTTTGTACAAAGAATTACAGAGCGCGGCAATTTCCTTTGCACTTCTACTCTAATTGACGGCGCCGAAAATTACGCTTCCCGCGTGCGTCCTTCAAATTGCGTCTGGCGTCGACGCTGCGTTGTGATTTGACATTGTTGATGCAGCGAGATATTATACGTATATATATACATGTATATACGTGGTAACGGAAAATCTTTTATAACGCGCGGTGCCTTCATCGCTATCAAATAAGAAATTATCCGATAGATACGTCTTCGCGGAAGATCGGTTCTCGCAGAAGACAGATGGCTTCCGCGATCTATTAGATGAACCTGGCTTAGATCGGAGACATAAACAATCCGAAGCATCCGATTCTGTATCTGGGATGTTAATTTAAAAACTTATAAAGACTGAACTGAAAATTAAAAGCATTAATTTATTTATCGCTCGCAATTATAAACGAAGCGAAATGACTTTAGCAAAAGTATATCATCGCATTCGCTGGATCTGCGAAAGCTTCAGGTTACTTCCCTTATTCTTTCCGCGTAAATTTATTTCTCATCCGTACGAGCGAGATTACTCGAACTTGCAGTACCGTGCATTCCCCCATTACTCGCAGGATTGCCTGATAGCTCCGCGTTCTACTTTCAGCAACTTCCATGGGAGTTGGTGAATATAGGGTTCATTGGCCGGGTCCGTTTCGATCGTTATTTATTCAAGTTCTGTTTGCGCTCTGTCTGAGACGTATTCGTATCTTATATGAGTGTACCCGTAACAGCAAGGATTCGTGATAGCAGGAGTATCTCGGAGAATAAACCAGGAAGTTTCAAGATTAGCTCAAGCAAAATGGTATTTCAGCATTAAGGCGGTTATCCGAATATCTTTTCGATCGAGCCGGTATGGCGCTCGGGTATATATAGATAAAAGACGGAAAATATTCAGCCGTGATACGGATACTGGATACGATGAGCAACGTTAAACAGGGGACAAACCTGCGAGGGATAAACCTGCGCGAGATAAATTTTCTCCGAGAGTGCAGAGACTACGAGTTAGGTATTTACCACAGAACGCAATTCCATTAAGTCCTCCGCTAATTGTCAATTGACAAATACAAAGCCATTGTCTAATCTCCTCCTTGGTCTCTCGTTCTCTCCCCCCCCTCCCTCCCTCCCTCCCCCCTCCGGCCCCGAATGTGCCAGCGAGAGGGCACACTCGGGTCCCTCTTGGCGTGGCCGATCGATCCGCGCTAGTTCAAGCACTTCAAATAGTGCGATCGTGGTATGCGTTCAGGAATGGCAATAACGTTGATAGGATAGTAATATGATTATCACCTGGGCAAGAGGACCGATAGTGGTGCTACACGTATAATTAGAGACAGGATTGAAGGGGCGGAACAGCGAGAGGGGTGGAAGAAGGGTACGCAAGTATAATGCCATGCAAATACGGCTCATCACTTGGTCCGCCAGGAATGGAGCGCATTAATCCGCTAATGCACATGGGTCCCGTAAAATTAGATTCGGCCAGATTTAGTTGGAAATGCGATATTTCAGTGTCGACCGAATTCCCAACAACGACTGCCGGCGGAGAAAGCGCGCGCGATAGCGGCCGCGTAATGCGAAATGTGGCGCGAAACGCTGTTACTCGTTGGCCGGATTATTATCGCGATATATTACATCCGCGATCGATGGATCGCGGCGTTGCCTTAAATCCGCCCGTTTGGCGTCCGCGCGTTGAATCAAAAGTGCGCGCCGTCGTCGACGCCAACGATGCGCGTGCGCGCGAGCGTTCGCTCGCCGTCAATGATCAGTATCGGACGTTAACATCCATCAATATTCATGCGCGGAGCTAGCAGTCGTCATCGCGACTCCGCGCGATCATTGACAGTGGCCGAGTACGCAGCGCGTATTTCTGTATCGGAGAGGCGATAAAGAACCGCGAGTTCCTCGCCGTTCTAACAGATGGCCGTAGAATGGCGCATTCCGTCGCCGGTTTAATTATATATCCATGATGCTCGATGTCGCGAAGCAGTTGAGAATAAAACGTCGCTCCCGCGACGTTTCTATTTCTCATTATCATTGATATTTATTCGACGCCACGCGTGACTGGCTCTTCCCTTCTTCGCGCGCCTACTCCTCGTTCAACCGTGGCATTACTCGCATCCAATTAAATTTAACGAATTTCCGCGTTCGGGTGTGAACGGCTTTATTGGTTTCATTAATTACGCATGCACTGCTCCGCATGGCTTCTCCGAAACGCACGCACGTTCGACCGGTGCGTATTCGGCAGGCTGCAATCGCCTCTATCGCTTCCATCACGCGCGCGATTCGTATCGTTTCGCGCAGCTCCGCGTCGATTCGCTATTTGGCGATTCGGCGGGCAAGCTGTCTGGTACGATCGCGCGCGCGCGCGCGCGCGTGCACGTGTGCGTGTGTGCGTGTGTGTATGTAGGATTATCTAGTAAATCATTTAATTATTTCGATCTGGTTCACGGTGCAACGAATTACACCGATTCGCTTGCGCGACAGCTTCTTCAATAAGATCGTTAAAACATTGCGAATTATGAATTAAACTCTAATCACTTTATCGGTGACTATATAATCCTTATTATTGTAATTATTTCCTTTTTTTCAGTCAGTTTTGCACAAACGCTTTTACGCAAAACGCAAAGCTCCGATCATAAAGAGAAGATTTTAATTATGTTATAGTTCGTTTCGTCCGCGGTGCATCGTAATGAGAGGGGAAACTCGCACACGTATACGCATTCTCTCTCACGCACAATTGCAATCGATTTACCTTATTACGATATCTGCGTACGTTCTATAAATATTAAACCGAAATAGGGGAGGGCGCGGAGGGCGATTGAGGCTCGTCGCAGCGAATATGCCCCGCGGGATCTGCGAGCGTGGGTGGAAACCGACGTGCCGCTATTCCGGATTTAGTAATTAAATATTTTCCGGCTCGATTCAACGGTACCGTCGATTTACTACTTTGACGAGATATCGACGCGCGGCGATCGCCCGTCACCGGGAAGCGTTTGATTCGCAATCACGGCAATCGGGAAGTTTGTTCAAAAAACCCGCGGGAGATCGAAATGATTACGGAGTATGGAGCGGCGTATGAACGAGGAGAAACAGAATCGCGGTAACGGCCGGGATTTAAAATGGCGTAGCGCCAGCTACGATTTTCTTTCCTTTAGCCTTTATTTGGATTTGGAGTATCCTCTGCACGTCCGTTCCAACATTCAATTCGATTCTCCATTTGCGTCTAAGAGCGTCTCGATCAAGCGCGTTATCGCTTTGTTCGCGCCATTTTGGCGGATCGAAATGAGACGAGATAAGATCTTTTGACACGATGTTGAACGGTCATTTGAAAATGGCATGCATGCCGAGAGGCATGCATCGTAGAGAGGACGACGATGTGGGAAAGAGATGTTTCGTCGAGTAATAACTTTAAAATATTGTCACGGGTGCAGGACGAGCGGTAAACATGCGAGATCCAAGCGTACGCCTATCGACACGAATATGCTAATGAATCTCGTGGCGGGTTAGTTATGCTAATTCCACTATGATTCATCGGAGCAAACATATGTTGCCTTGCATTTTACTCTGACCACCTGCGAAAGACTAATTGTCGATGAATTATTAATTTACCTTAAACGTACCCCCGCGTATCGCACGGTGTAAGCCTCGTAACGGTGCCGACACCGTTTCTCAAAGCCGCGAATTTTGATTTTCGCGCAACATTCGCGCGTGTTGAAGCGTGTTTATTCGTCTAAATATCTATCTTTGTCGCGTTTCGAACGAAATCCGTATCGCTGCGGTTGTACCACGCTGCCCGAGGTAAATTTATCTAATCGTAATATCGCATCGTAATATCGAGTCGCGATCCCGCTTTCCGTCGATTCCTTCGATTCCTCCAATTGCTTCCTGACTTTCTAGCTACTCGCGCGATAATTGGCAGTCCCGATGCTCCCGCATGTACATGACACATATACATGCATAATAGATGTAACGCTGTCTCACGTATAATCTATACGCAGGTAACAATGGACATCGGTGCGCGCGTGACGCGCCTCGACGAATGCAGATCGCGTAAAGCGGATGTACGCGTATGCGAAGCGAGCTCGCACCAGTTGTGCCGCGTAAATCTTCGGAGGAAGCGCGCTTTCCGCTCCTCCCCGGGGTCGAGGGGGCGCAACAGCGGACGCAGCCCCCMCCCCCCCCCCCCCTCTTCCGCGAGAATGCTAATTAACAATTTGCCGTGGATCCTCGTGGAAGCGCGGCGCGCGACGAAATCGTAAAACGGTACGTTAGCGCGGCCCAACAAGGCGTGAAGGGTGAATTAGACGGTGACGTCACGGGTTCGAACCGAAAACGCATTACGGCCCGCGAGGATCGGCGGACGCGATCGGCGGCTATCGAGAGCGGCGTGCGGAAAGGGCAGCGGGGAGAAAGCGAGAGGGGAAGGGTGAAAGGGGGCGAATCTCCCTGCAGGCTCGTAAACTGGCGCAATGGCCCTGAGAAGAGGGGGCTTCGTCGGGGCCAAAAAGCGGACGGAGGTCGTCAATGTTGATGATGCGTGGATCACGATGTACTGACGGCTCCATCATAGCTCGCCGCGGCTCTCCGCCCGCCTCGCCCCTCTTCTCTCCTCCCCGCGCTCTTTTCCATTCTATGGGAAAATATACCACCTCCGTGCAGCGTATTCCATTTGCTTTATTGAAATAACGTCGAGGGCCCGAGACCGCTTCCGTCGTCGGCACGTCCCATCGTCGCGAGGGCCGGATTTTATCGTAACGATCTACCAAGATTCATTTTTGACGATCGTCTAGAGCGCGAGGGATCTTGCAGAGATACTTGCGCGATACTTGCGCGTCCTTGATATACGATCCGTAATGTATACCGTAAAATTTATCACGACTCGTGACTCGTGATATCACGCGTAGCAGTTATGTAATTATTTTCTGGCAATGTCGAGATGGCTTTAGCTTTAACGAGACAGAATGCTCGCCATCTTGAATTCTTCACCTTTTTTCCGCCGAGTTATTGCCGCTCATATGTTTCCGAATGAAAATCATTCCTAAAGTCACGAGGATCGTATCGCATACGTTTGCAACAAAGTCGAGCGTTGATCTGATAAAATCGGATGCGCGCGCCGACCGCAAAATAGATCGTGCAACTATTATCATATATTAGCCCCTTTTCCCTAGCATATTCTTAGCAAAGCGACGACAAGGATAGGCCTCCTCTCCTCATCTCGATTAAGTCCGACATGACTATAATGAACCTTGAGTTCAACGGTTATTGTGCATCTCTATATCGCAGAAAATACGGCGCACTGTCACCGGCGCTCACGCGTCGCCGTATTTTCACGAGCGATGACGCCAGGCGAGCCGGAGTCATTCTCTGTGCAAAAATTGTCAGCGGAACTGGTTTCGCTTCAACAAATGTGCACAATAATATCGAATTATACACGCGCACTACGTGAGAACGCACGCACATGCGTAAAAGTCACGCGATTAAATGTCATTATCAAATAAATTGTTAAACCATCGCATTTTCCCTCGTCATAAAATAACAGAAGGCGATTTTTAAATAAGATTAGCGGGCTTTCGGCGAACGCATGCATATAATATCGTTGATATTATCCGAGTGCGTCAATCATGCTCTTCCTTTGGGAAGAAATGAAGGCTTTTGCGGAAAATAGGAATATCGGCAATCCATCCGATCAGTACGCGATTATCTGTAGGGCGAAGCGGAGGGGTCGTCGACTCGTTTTTGTCGCCCTCGCCGTATCCGAGTATCGTCACATATTGACGCCTCCACTTTATTCAATTGCTCATCCGACACAAGGTCCTGACAACACTTTGGCCCCGGGCTCAAACATGTTTTTTCGCTTCTGCTCATTTCCGGGCTGAATGCCCAGCATCCTGCGCGGTTCCGGATTGGCAAGAGTGCGGCGTCTCGTCTACACGACGACGACAACGAGCTATTTAGTTCTCGATCACTCCTCCCCTCTGAACTGAAACGCTGGAAAAAACTGGAATGGGTAGAGGCAGAAACAGAGAAGGAGGGAGAGAGAGAGAGAGAGAGAGAGAGAGAGAGAGAGAGAAGGGGGGGGAGAGGAAGGAAAGAGATCGACTGCCCCCGAAGGCAGGGTCAGCATGGAGCGGTAATTTTTTCCTCATCAGGTGACGTCCGAGGAATTTCATTGGTAATTAAAAGTCACCGGCCTGTGTGATTGGAATTAATGGCCAAATGGTCAATCTGCCCGGAGGCGAGAAAAAAAAGCTCAGCTGTAAAATCGCGTCCCGATCCGATTCCTACCTGACGGCAATTCGCGACACCTCGAACGACTGGGGTCTATCGTTTCGAGCTTTCGCGTTTTCATTTCGCAAATTGGCGAAATGAAACAAAGATAACGAGGATCGGCGACAATTTATCGGGACGCGATGAAGGCGTCAGCAAAGGATATTCGGCGATAATCAGATCCCATGATGACACACGTAAAAGCAACCGAATCTGCTTTTCTGATCGATACTGGTCTTATCACGCGTAACCGATACTAAATATATACCGCTGTTACTTCAACAGATAAAGACCCTCGGCAATCGCTGGTAAGCCACACTGATAACCATAAAGCCTCGTCGTTAGCAATGACGAAACGCTTTCGACGCGCCTATCTGCAGCGAGAAGCTCGATGCGGGGAATTCTTTCGCAACGCTTCTCCAGCCTCTTGACATTTTCTCGCGGTGCCATGGCGGTTGGACGAGAGCACGAGGGGTCGCTCCGGCGTCTATCCGTCATTACGGGAGATTTGTGCTAGCGCTAGAACTGAAGCTCCGACCTTCTGGGCCGCGCTATGGTTATGGAACTCTCGCTTTATCTCCCTCTCTCTCTCTCTCTCTCTCTCTCTCTCTCTCTCTCTCTCTCTCTCTCTCTCTTTCTCCCATCAACCCCTCGTGCCGCGGGTCCGAGCCAAGCTCGAGCCGAGGGTGGCGTAATCGACGACGGGCGCATATAACAATCCCGAAGGCATAATCCGATGGTAGGTACGGAGGCATAAACGCTGCGAGGCGAGGCCCGGAAATGGTGAGAGTAAAGTAGAGACGATATCGAGGAAACTAGGAAGACGCGCGATCGGCGGCGGTAGTCGTAAGTGCCGCTCGGCGAACGCTCGGGACCATATGGAATTGTTTATGAACCATGCAGCTTTATTCTCCTCCCCTCTGCGGCCCCCGGTGCTTTCGGTCGCTCTCCGTCTCCTGCGTTGCTTTTCCGGAATCCCGTTGATGCGTGACGAACGTGCTCAACTCGGCGGAGAGGAAACTCCACGTTAAAGGATTTTCCAATAGCATGAGCATCATATTTACGACGAGTGTCTCGTCCGGCCACTACGTGTATGTGTGTGTGTGTGTGTGTGTGTGTGTGTGTGTGTGTGCGTGCGTGTGTGCGCGCGCGCGCGCGCGCGTGTATGTATATATATGTCACCGCGATTAAAAGATTACGATAAGAGTTTCCCCGTGCGATAAATATGCCGCGTGCAGAGGCGCAAGGACATAAAGCCCGAGCGTGAATCACTCACGGCGGATCTCGTTATCACATTTCCAAATACGCGAAAGACCGTCAGACGCAGCGATCGAAAAAGTCGCGGCGGCAGCACGATCCGACAGAGATCTCCGGCGCGGTGTGGAACTTGGTTATAATTTATGAGGGTTCGTAACGACTTTGAAGGATGGTAGGCGACGCGGTAACGAGGTCACTCGACATAATTATATTTGGAAGGGATTTTCCTGCTCCCGGGATGGAGCGGGACAGCCGAAGGAACGAGGAAAAGCGGGTAACTCACTTTTCTCGTCGGAATAAAGCGAGTTCGACTTGGGGAGGGGGTACGCGCGTAATATTGATGGACAGTGACTCGGCTGTTATCGGCTCGATCGCGGGTAGTTTATCATCCGGGAACGAGCGCATTACGCCTCGATTAATCTTCGATATTTATATTAGGTCTTTATTAAATAAGATATTCTATCGACGCGAGGGGAATCGCGAGAGTGTTGCTTCTCCCGTAAAGTTCCTTGTCGCGCCAGCGACAGGGATAGAGGAGAGCTCTCCATTATCGAAGCCGCCACACGTTTCTCTAAACTTAGATTTATATTCTCTATTCTCCGCGGCAGCCGTGACGCGCCATCGGATGAAAGAATATTTTATAAGATCCTCCCTCCCCCTCCCCCACCCCCTCTGTGTGCTCTGTGGAGAATTAATCCATCGATTGTCGCGGACGAGCGATCTCAGAGGAGAACTTGACAATGTCGCACACGGTATCATCCGGTATACCTAAGAATAAACTAATCTCGCGTATCGTCTGCGCGCGTCTAGCCTGACGTATTCCTCATATGCGCGCGATATCGATTCCCCTCGCCGGCGGGGACTCGGAGTATGCCATTTCGGAGCGGTATGCGCGATAAAATCTGCCGGAACGAAGGAAACGGCGAGCACCTTCTCGCAGCATTCCTACGGCAACTTTATTCCGCCGGTCCGCCGAAGAGGGGGCGACGCGGGGGACGCGGGGAACACGATAAGCGCTATCAATAAAATACAGGCGCGCGCGAGTCCGGGCTCTCTCGCGCGAGTCGCGGGCGCGTCCCAATTTCCACGGCGGCGACGCCGGTCGTCGCGCTGCCTTCTCTCGAAAAATGCTTCCCGGATTCTGGAAGGCGAATGTATATCCCATTGATATGCAAACTAAGTTCTGGATCGTAAAGTTGCCGTAATATCGCGCGGGGTCTCCGCGCGATGCCCGCCCCTCCTCGTCAGCCGTCCTTCCTACCTCCCTCGCCCTCGCCCACTCCACCCCTCCATCCTCGTCTCATCGTTTTCCGTTCGACGTCTACCGGTGGCTACCGGGTGATCGTTCGGCGCGATTTTATCCCGCATTATCCTGAACGATATGCCAGCTTAAACTTTAACTCGCGGCCATAATCGCGGCGTAAAGGCGAAATACAAATGCGACCTCCCGCTCTCCCCCCGGTTCGTCGCGCCGGAAAACCGATATGTCGCCTTCGGTGGGAAGGGAAGGGAAGGGGTGCGAGTGCTTTATACGGCGCGCCTCTAGCGAATCGTTAACGAGAGGGATACTTAAAGTCAGCTCCCGTGCGTCCACTAAATAGGGCTGTGAGCTTCGCTCTCGTGTTCTCGGCGTCTAACTCGACGTTAAACACGGTTGTCCGATTCCCATCTCGCGTTCACGTTAAACCGCTGGCGACCGTTATCCCGCGCAGATTATATACCTGGAATTAAAATGGTCATGGTTAGCGGTGATAAATGTACAAATGAGGATGATTCCTCGAGATTCCCGTTATGAAGACGAGCATCGCGGAGCTTTAACGGTTTAACGGTGTAATGACTTTGCTAGAAAAAGGAGAAGAATCGCTTTCTTACGCGATGGTAAAAATTACATGTTAACCAGTTAAACTACTGGACACCCGGTAGGGAGCTTTTTCGGCGACACGCCGTGTTTGCACGCTGCATTTCCCGTTCTTTCGTCTCTTGTTTGTGTGCCGGATATCTTCCGAGATCGTTTGCGCTGTACAGTAGCATCGTAGCAATCGCGCTTTTACCGATCGCCTCCATAAACACGGCCTCTGCCCTTAACAACGTGCGATTCCTCCCTCGATCCCTTTCCGATCGATCCCGAACGAAAACCAGAATTACGTTTCCCGCTTGATGGGAACGGATTCGTTCGTTTTGCCTCGAGATCACGCGGAGCTCGCGTTATTCGTGTCTTTAGAACCTGTCGGATTTCCTGAAGGCCCTACATAATTTCCATATTTTTCCTACGCGCGCGACATTTCCCATATTTACGTCCAATCGCGTAATGCACGCCGGGATCATGGAATCCTTTGGAACCGGCCTGGCAAGGAAATTCCTGTCGTTGGTGATTTCCGCGCTTGAATCAGTGAACGGGCGGCGATCGCGCGTAACAACAGTGAGCCTCGACCCATGTGATATGAAGATAATGCTAACAAGGATCGTAATAAGGCGGTTTTACTGTCCAGCGATGCGACGGACAGAGAGGCGCGCTTTCCTTTTTCCTCTTTTTCTCGACCGACAGGAGCGGCGCGCGTCTACGCGCGCGCGCGCGCACGCGCGCGTGAGAATGCTCCATTCGCTTCCGCGTTATTTATTTATCCTCTCGAGTTAATGCACGCGCGATCTCGTGTTACGCTGTTACAACAATATTCAAGTGCATGATAAATACCGGCGTTGTAAACCGCCGAGGATAAAACGGACGGGGATCGCCAAAGTGTGCGTGCGCCCGCTCGTGCACATACTCTCTCTCTCTCTCTCTCTCTCTCGCTCTCTTTCTCTTTCTCGCTCTCTTTCAAGATCTCCTTACATAGGTGAGTTTATTTAAGGATACAACTATCTCTCCACCATTAGTCCGGCTTGTTATCAATGCAGCGCATGCATGCACTCGCGGATTACCGACAGGACAGCGCTATGGTGAGTGAAACGCATAATCTCACTCCGTCAGTATCACTCCGCGCAATTTATCGCACGTCAGCCTCCAATAATTCTTCGCTTACCAAGTAGTTTCAATTTCACTCGCCCGTAAGTGCCGGCGCATCGAGTTTGCGGAACGTGTTCGGTGACTGTTGATATTTCAAGTGGCGGGAACGTCGTGCGAACGCGTAAATAACGCGTTCGGGATAAGCGAGGACTTTTCTTCTCCATCTTTCTTGCTTTATCTGCTTATCCGGAAGAAAGAGGAGAAGACCACGAAGCCGAATCACTGAATGCTGATGGACCGGTGAATTGACATTAAATGAATTCGCGTGTACTTAATGTAATGAGAAAAAAGGCAAGGGGTATACGTGTATACGTTGAAATCGATGCTGAAAGCGCCGAGATCCCATCAGCGCTAAATTGCGAGGAGCAACGTGTCCAACAAAGGCACAAAAGATGCTCCATATTCCCCGAACGGGATTTCTTTCTTCGTAGCGGTTACCTCTGTGTGCCATTCTCACCATTCCCATGCAAATGAACGATCGTGCCGTTGCGCTGGTATCTCGGTGTTTCTACCTGCGGGGAAACCTCGGCGAAAACCGCGCGAACGTATCCGCAATCGCAATCCGCGACCCCTGACCCCGGGAAAAGCCGAGCCGGCTCGCTGGTCCCAAAATTGGGACCCCGTCCGTTCGCTCGCGAATTTACATCGCCCTCGAACGCGACCCGAGAAACAAAAAGGAAAGAGAGAGAGAGAGAGAGAGAGAGAGAGAGAGAGAGAGAGAGAGAGAGAGGGAGAGAGAGAGAAAGCTAAGGAGTCGAATCCGAGCCCGGTTGCAGAGTTGCGGAAGAGAGGCGGAGGAGAGGAAGCGGCGGAAGAGAGAAAAGCTGCTTTGCATATCGACGAATTTACGAGCCGACTGAACCCGTCGTGTCACTGTCGCCCGGGGGAAGTTCCAACCCCCGAACGGTAGTTTATGATATCGACGAAAAGTCGCGTCTCTCTCGCGCGAACGATCTTCCTTTTTGCGTCACGGCCAATCGGCGCTCTCGTTGCGGTTGTCCCTCTCCGGATCTCCCCTCTGCCTCACCGTCTCTTTTTCGCTCCCTCTCCGGTTGCCGTCTCTTCCCGGTCTCATATCGACGAATTTATCGCCGGCACCGCTCGCGCCATTGTAACGAAGATTGTTTACGATATTGACTCTTCCTTTTATGTTAATCCCGTGTCCGAATGGTTCTGGTCGACGTGGCGCGAGAGCGAGCATGCATTCTGCATTCGGATGGACGCGCACACGCCAGAACGAGAACGCCGCCAACAATGTCGTGCGAACGTGTGCGAGCGACTCTGCTTCATGCGTGTCGCGCGGCGAGGAGAACGGCGGGAGGGGAGGGCAGAGACAACGCGGAGAGCTATCGACGAATTTACGAGGAAACGGACGGACCCCGAAAGTCACGGTGCGCTCAGCAGCGTTATGTCATCGCTATGCTAATTGGGCGCAATTAGCATAGGAAGTGTCGGCGAACTAGCTCGACGGCGCGACTGACGCACGACGACAGGGCCGAGAGAGACGCGATATTTGTCGTGACATCGACCACAATTAGGTCTCGCGCAGGGAAAAGGCCCACCTCCCTTCCTTTCTTCTCTCTCTCTCTCTCTCTCTCTCTCTCTCTCTCTCTCTCTCTCTCTGCCATTATCTCTTTCTCTTTGTCATCCCATGTGAATAATGGCGAGCAGCGAGCGATACGTTGTGCGTACGGAGGGAGCGAGAGAGWGAGAGCGAGAGAGAGAGMGAGAGAGAGAGAGAGAGAGAGAGAGAGAGAGAGAGAGAGAATAACGCGACCGCGATGCCGGCCACATATCTTCCGCGATGTAAATCGTCGAGTATCGTCCGTAACGTAGTAATGTACGAGCAGCGCAAAAAAAAAAAGAAAAAGAAAAAAAAAGGGAAAAGGATCGGACACCTGGCGTAGGGCCGGGATCTGAAAAAAATCTCTCGTCGATCAGCACGTCGCGTCGAGATTATCGTTTGAGAGGACAAACGTGCACCGCGCGGAAAGGTCGAAGGGGCGAGATAAAAAGTTTAATCGCGCGATTATCGCGTCGAAGACACGAGGCAACAAATTGCCTCGCAGCCCCTTCCAGTAAAATATTTCCGACCTCGTGTGAATTATCGCTGCTTTCGATTACGACGTTCGCGGAATTAGGCGGTAGCCGTGATCGCTCGATTCGCGATCAACGTCGCTCGATGCATCTCACGCGAGATCGCCGTCTCTCGGATGTTTTCGCGCGATCGGAAAGATCAATTCGCCGCATTCGGGAGCATTCGCGAATCAGCGGCGAATAGGCCGACTTTCCCTCTCGCGCTCGGAGCTGGCGTAATTGGCAGGGATAATTAGCATGGCAAGTGGCGCGCGATAGCACGTCGCGTTCAGTCGTGCGGGCGTTCGGCGCCTCCGCCCCTCGCGGGCACGCGAAATCAGGCATTCGTATGTAAACTTTCGACGTTCCGCCTGCTCCCTCGAGCTCTTTCCATTCCGTCGACGGTTCCGCGCACGTTCCAGCAGTGCTGACCAACTCGCGGACCACAACAACTCGCAATCACATCCGAATGGCGATCAGCCGACGCGGATGACTCGGAAAACCTTTAAACCTCCTGCTTCCTCTGTCTCTTCAAAGTCGAGAGTAACGCCAAGAGTAAAGCAGCGAACGCGAAAGAGTTAGCCGACAGATCTCGTACGAGTATCCCCCGGGTGATCGTCCCGTTTCATCTGGAAGGGAACTAGATTCTGAGATGTCGTGGGAATCGTCGGAACTGCCCAAACTAACACACTCGCGACGACTCGGTCAAATATCGCCGTTCGACCGCGATATTCCCGGTGAGATTAACTTCCAGCTTTGACTCCTCGCGACGCGCGCGAGCTGCGCGAGGTCGCTTTCGAGTTTTTCGGCAAGAAAGTTGTACACCACTGCTGCCGGTAGATCATGATGCCCTCGACGGCGAGCGTCGAGGGACGTTTCGAGTGGTTTACGAGGTATATAGATGCGCGGACCGCACGACGGGGCCAACGTAGATTGCACCGCGGAATATAGATGGGAGAATAACTCCTCTCCGGGAAAAGCGACAGCGAGAGAGATGGAATAGACGATGGAATAGACGGTCCGTCGCGAGAAAGGGGGGACCGTGATTCGACACGGCCCATTCCTGGTCTGCGGGTGCGTTTAGTTAAGTCATTCGCGGGGATTATGAATCCGCCACGGGTCGTGATCCCGACATTCGTCGTCGTTCTGCCGATGTAACGGTGCGGCGTCTTTTTGCCGTGGACGAAAACAAAGGACGGTCGACGAAAGCATCGTCCTCGTCGTCCTCGTCGTCCCCGTCGTCCTCGTCGTCCTCGTCGTCCTCGTCGTCGTCGTTGTTGTTGTGAGACGAGAGAATGCGCCGAGCCGGAAGATAACCGTCCGAGTTGATGAGCGATTTAAATGGCATCTCATTACGAGTACGCGTCTTCGGCTATCTATTCGGCTTCCCGCGAGTAATTAAAAGCGTAGAGAAGCAATCTCGGACCGATGACTTTGCAGGCGACGTGTTGGAAATGTATAATCGGCCATCATCCGCGCGATTCCTGCCTTAAATGTAGCGAAAAGGTACTCCGACGAACGCTCATCGCTTCATCGTCTTTATCGGAGACGCGAAAAGAGCATCATGGAAATTATGTTACAAGTTCACTCGAAATTCCTAATTCCTATACGATCGACGTAAACAATTGGACGCTGAAAATCATCGTATCGAATACGAATCATGTCGTGTTTAACAATGATGAACCGACGCTGCGGCGCTCAGGCCCGCACTCGATTCACGCACTTTAACGCGTCGCGTGTAAGAAATGCAACGCAATTAACGTCGGCGGGCGCGCGTTGCAGACAATAAACTCCCCCCTCCCCCTCCCCTCCCCCTCCCCGGACGGTATTTGCTTTTATGACCGCGTATAATATTTTCGCGGATGTGTTTCCGACTTTTTCAGCGATGCCGCTCGTCACGTAATTTAATCCGGGTGCGAACGCCGCTCGCGGTATACATCTCCCGCTCTGACACCCTGCAAAATTAAAAATTAAAATTTCATCGTTTACAAGAGCTGCAGGTACTCTCCGCCATTTTTTGCAACGTGGGGCGCATGGTGTTGGTTACATGTCGCGAGGAATTAAGGGGAAACGAAAACGTTGGCCCAAGAATATTACGACGAGAATTACGTCGCGGAAGTACGCTAAATAAATACACGGCCTCTCGGTTCTTTTGCTAAAAAAAGAAAAAGAAGAAGAAAAAAAAGAAGGGAGGAAAAGAAAAGAAAAGAATGCGCCACGATCGCACGTGTGCGATCGCGATATCTGGCTAGGAGCGTTGCTCGTACAATTGCTAGGGAATTTTGGCGCGTTCGCTTTTACGGCGGCACTGTTCGCGTATTCGAAATTTGTTGAATAGCGTTCGCGATTCTTTTCACGTCGGACGTGACGTCTATTCTTTTATATCCATTACCGCGGTCGTTATTCAGGTCGCGATGACAATTCGCGAATTGTAATTCCCGGGAAGATATCAGAATTGAAAAATCGCAGGCGATAAAGTCATCTCCGCGCGTCGGAGATCAATGGCGATGGTGCGGGAGGGAATTCGCGCGCGGAATCGCGCCGAGCGACTCGTTCCGCGGGACGAGATCGGCGCCGCGCGGGCCCGCGTCCACGGATAAGCGGCGAAAGTGTAACTGAAAAATGAAATCTGCGTATAAAAGCTCACCGACGTGCCATATCGGCGCGCGCGCGCGCACCTTGATGGACGGCGCGACCGCTCCGGTTACACGCGGGACACTTAACGCGAGAAGCACCGGGCCGGGAATAGCGGGCGTTTCAACGGCGGAACGCGCCGGTATGCGGCAGCATGCGCGTTACATTGACTGATTGAGTGGCATTGAATTGAATCGAGGGTGGATGGTAGCCGCGGGGAGGGGGGGGCGGCGGTGGCGGCGGGACAGGCGGGAAGGGGGACTGGCAAATGCCTGCCGGTTGCAGTATTGCATCGTGCCGCGCGCGGCCGAATCGAGCGCGCGCTCGCGCGTCGCGCGCTCGCGCGTCCCTCTCCTTTTTCGCCGATGCGTGTGCAAACGCTCGCGCCGGACCGGGCCGCGCGGGGAGGAAGGGAGGCCCAGAACGCAATTACACCTGAGTAATAGCGCGTGCGAGCGAGGGAGATGGGCAGAGCCCGGCGTGCGAGGAGACCTCGTGGTTACAACGTGGCCCCCGTTGCTTCGTTGCCGCGCTTCCGATTCGCGCGTAATTCGCGCGCCGCGTGCAGGCTCGCGCTCTAACAGGATTTACACGTTTCGCGACGCCCTATGACCGGCCGTAAAAACTTTACGGGATATTAAACGCACGAGATCGCTTCGTTGGCTTGCATGGGTGGAAGGGCGCGGGGAATTAGATCGGCACTCGCGATCGCTGACGCGACTTGACGCGCCGGAATCGCCGCGGGTTAAAGAAGTCGCGAGGTTTGTCGCGTCAAGCGCCGTGAAAAGCTAATGAAAAGATATCTCGAAAGCGTGAGACAGGTCGATCTCGATGCTTGTAAGTTTTGTGTTCAACGCTTCTGTTCATTCAACGATCGTGTGACCAATTTACGAGAACCGAACCGATATCTCGCGAGGCATCTTCGCGATATGCGAAGCGTAAACGAAATGGAGACTCGATCGCGTGCACGTGCATTCAACTTATTACGATTTACGTGATACATCGCCCTTAAGAGTCCATCGCTCCCGCTATGCAGATCGGCATCGAGAAAGGGAGGAGGAGAACTGACAGAGAGAGAGAGAGAGAGAGAGAGAGAGAGAGAGAGAGAGAGAGAGAGAGAGAGAGAGAGAGAGGCATAGAGAGAGAAAGAGAGAGGTGGGAGTGCGTCCCCGCATATGCACATACCATTCAACGAGCGACGCGGGAGGAGGGGGGGGGGGTGGCGGCCTCCAGCCGGGAGCCTTCCAATCCATCTGTAAACTGTCCACTTTGATGGCACGACAATCACACCCCGTTGTAACGAAGCATCGCGGCTGGCATTGTCTCGTTTGCGAGGAAATTGTAGTACCTGACCGGTCGAATTTATCCCGGTCGGTCGGCCCGCTCTCGTCGGCCGCTTCCGAAAATAAAGATCACTTGGCGTTGATTGCACCATCGCCAAGTAATCGGGGCATCGCACCGAGAGGCAACACACGCTCCCTCCGTTCCCTCCGTTCCCTACCGGCCCGTCCATTTTTTCCCCCAGTTTCCCATTTATCCTGCCCGTGTCTGCAGGTCGATTCGGTTTCGCCGATCGGCCGCGACAAGCCGCGTGAAAAAATAGCGACGGTCTCGCGAATAACGCCGGCCGGGCATTCGCCCGGATAAATCCCGGCGCATTGTTATCGATATTTACGGCAATTAGGGCTCGCGATTCGAAAACACCGGCTCGAAAACCCGCTTGCAGGCAACCCGGTGCCGACGCCAGGTCGCGTTATTCCGTTGCGCGCGCGTTGCTAGCCGCGTATTCTCGATGGGACTCATTTAATTAAAGAGCGAATTAATGCGAGCGTTGCTCCGCTTTCGGAGCATGAAAAGCGGGAATAAACGATACCGCCGTTGAGTACCAACGCGAGTATCATGCGACCCGATAATCGCGTCGGATTCCTAACGAACGGAAAAACAGCATTTACCGAACGCCCGTCCCCGCGGCTGTCTCTCTATTTTAATCAAGTCTGGAGTATAACTATATAATTTCGGCCATCAATTTTGTCTCGGAGCACAAAGAGACGCGGGCGCGCAGGTGCGTCGCCATAATGTGACGGACAGCGACGGAAACGCGGCGAGATCGGTAAATCAGAATGATCGATACGGGCGATCGGACGTAGATGGGATTACCGGGGGACGCGATTTGTTCGGCAAATTATACCGGCAATCACCGACTGCCCCGCTTAATCGAGTCGTTATGCCTTCCTATATAACGCTGAAAGCCAATAAAATCGCGGCCATTCGTCCCGTCGATTATATATATATATATAGGTATATCGGACTAATCGGGAAAGAGGAAAAACGCGATAAAATGATCACCAGACACTCGGCGAATAAAGATATTCTTCCGTTTTAATTGTCATGCTCCATTCGGACGGGACAGATAAACGAGACGAGTTATTAATTTGCTCCCGAGTCGCTGAGAGGATTTATGCGGAAGGGCGCGATGAGCCATTTCTAACGAAGCGAGTCTTTTTTTCGCCAGGCGAATGCGCGAAAGTAAATTAAAATATTAGCGGGCCTGTATATATACGAGATAATTAAGAAAGACAGAGAGAGAGAGAGAGAGAGGGAGAGAGGGAGGAGGCGTTTTTGGTAAGTGGAGCAACAAGTGTCGTATTCCTCTTATTTTCGCGCGTCGCGCATAAGAATACGCATATACGTATAGCCCGGCCGCTACGGAGGAGGCTAGTTGAAATTTAGTGGGCAGTAAAACTTTCGGTGTATATCTCGCAAAGTGGCGGCATCCATCTTGGAAATGGTCCGTACGGCACTCCACCGTTGCCGCGGCGCGGGGAAATGCAAATTGTCGAATATTTATACGCGACGGTCCACGGGAATGATTTGCATGGCGGCATTGGCCGCCCCTCAGTCGACGCCGACGTTGCTCCTTCCTCCCGCTCTCGAATATAAAGTGGAACCCAATCAGATCGGGATATATCCGTTGCTCTCGCGCGCGGCTATACCGTTCCGCTCGAGAAATTCGCGAAAGTGGAAACGCACGATGTAGCATGTAGCATGAGATCTCGTTCGTGTCATTCCGGGAAAGCTTCGGAAGCATCTGCACTCCCGTGGATCTGCACTCACGATGCTTCTGGTCATTTCTATTCCGGAAGCTCGAGTCCGCTCGCGTTCGATGACGGATGATTAAATTTTTCCTCGCGATCGATAGCCAGAAGTGCGACGAAGGAAAGTCGCTTGATCTTGAAGAGACGCGAGATCTCCGAGGCTCGCGAAGGCTCGCGTTACTTCTGCTCGTAATTTTGCGATCTCAACTCGAAGAGACAACGAACAGCGCGTTGCAGCCGTTGCAGCATTCGGAGCGTTCGTTCGTGCATGATGCAGCTTAGTAAACAAAAACATCTCGCAGGATGCTAGATCCGTAGATCCGAACGTTCGGCGAACGTAAAAAGCAACGACACGCTCCTGATTTATTCCCACGAATCGCGTCGCTGACGCCGGCGTCTTACGCCGAGAGTCGCGGTGCAATTCCGGTGGACGATAGACAGTCTGGCGTCGAGTTGGCGACGTTTCACGCGCGTCCCGCCATTTTTGCGCGCGACCGAAGCAAATGGAACCGGCAATAGCTCCTCGCAATATCTAACGTAATAAAGCATCGCGCGCAGACGGACGAGATAGCGCGAACGGTGCAACAGTTGCGCGCCGGTGCCCCACGGACACTTTTGCATCGGCGGCACGGTAACGGCGACACGACAAACGCACCGGCGTTACGTAACAAACACGCCGCCGCGGCTTTCCTATTTTCCGCGACGCCTATTCCTGCCACAATATCGCGCGCGCACACGCGTCTCTCATGCATTATGCGCGCGCGACAGATGTAACGGACACGATATCGCGCACGTTATGCGAGCAACAGATGTACCGGTATGTCGCTTCGCAGGTCGAGACTCATTTGTTTTTTAACGGAATCCTTGGTGATCTTCCGCTCCTCTAGCTTGCCCCGAAAAAAATCTAGGTCAGCGAGGGAAGGGCGTCGCCTCAATTTTGCGCGCGCGACAAAATTCTGCGAGGAGGCAGAAATTATTCGCGCAGAAATTATTTCGGCGGGCCGACAGCGAGCGAACGTATCCAACCAGCAGGGATTTCGTAATCGACTCGTGGAACTCGAACATTCGCGGATTTTAACGGAACGCAAGCACCGGATCGGATTTGCGTGCCTCGCGAATCCATTTCGCGATCGACAAAATTCCTACCGCGAGAGCTTCGAAAATCTCGCGTCCGTTGCTATCATCGGCCACTTCCCGGCCGAGCAGGCCGAGCATTGCGTTTACGCGCTCCGAGAAAATCGATGAAGACCGCATTACCTCCTAGTGGAGTCCGCTTCAAAGCTTAAAGTGAGTTTCATGGATATTTGCATTGGCTCACGAGATGACGTGCATCGACTGGCGCAAACATGTTTGCATTTGCAATCGTACCGTATGTCACGCTATGCACCTACCTACACGCCTATGCATGCCAATCCGTGTACGTGCACATGCGTACGCACACAATGGAGCGTATAGTATTCCGACATTATAGAGATAGCACAATATACGCACAATATACTACTATATAGTATAATAGATATATATACTATACAGCTGCGTACACTTAAACAGATACGCGTATGTAAATACATACACACACATACATATGTGTATATTACATAGCTGTATACGCGCACGCGCGCACGTACACAGTGTCCGTCACTGTATATGCATAACGATTATATGCCTATTAGAGGAGTACAGGGACGTATACATATATACAATACAGGAGGACGGGGCGGGGCGGGGGGGGGGGGGGAGAGGAAGGAAGAGGGGCAAGATCGTGGGGGACAGCGCCATTACTGGTATTGATGAGCAACCGGCCAGAGGAATTGGTTCAGCACGTGTGATCGATCTGGCTAATCTCCCTTTGCGGACAGCCAGATGCTAATCTTCGATCGATATCAGAGATAGGACGCGAAATTGCGTCAGCGGGCGCAAAAGCTCGCGACTGCGACTAGCAACTATTACCGCCGAAATGCATCCGGAGCCACGGCCGAGCCACGGATTCATAGCTGATGAGCTATCGATCCGACGTAAGGCTTGCAGCGTAAGGCTCGTCCGCGCGCAGCATCGCCAGGCTCGACGGCGCTTCCGGAGTCGCGCGATGTTATTGTTCGCTGAAGCAATCCAAGCCTTCCCAGCATCGGCGAAAATAGCTCCAGTTACGTGCCGATTGTTATCCTCCGCTCGTCTCGGCCGGAGGAGAGCCGGGAAGAGGCTCCTCGAAGCTCGCGCGCGCTTTGACGCGCAAGCCCGCGGCATCGGTAGAAACTCGCGAGGATGTTCGCGTGGACCGCGTGGTTCGTTTGATTCCGCGTTTAATGATATTCCGCAGGGTGATGGGATACGGCTTCGTTGGACGCGGCCGGACATGATTGCGATTCGGGGAGACTCGACGTTCCCTGTTCGGCGCGCTTCTTCCCGCCCGGCTAACGGCCAGTCCGGAAACCCCTAACGATGCATCTGGCGGAACGTACGCGCGCGTACGATCGTTTTAATAGAGTGTACGTATTCTCGGCGCGAGCGTGTCATTACGAGTTACGATCTAGCGCGATTGCGCGGCGCGTGACTCGTACGAAGATTAGGAAGCTCGCCCCTTGCTCCGTGCCGCGGCACGGAATGGAGGCCACAAGTGCGTGAAATGCCACAATTATCGTGCCGCGATAATGCTCGGCCGACAGAAGGCGCGTACTCCTTGGTATTCTCCCTCGTTACTTCCGCCATCGGGCCCGCAAGACGGCGCGTGCACGAGCGCTCATTAGCCTTTCGCGATGCGTGCTGATTCCAGCGGCGCGTAAGTTCTCACCTGGTAGCCACGCGTTACGCAACGCGACACGGATGAGGAATCGTGTTCACGCTGACTGCACCGCGTCAGCACAGCAATGAGCAGAAACGGAATTAGTTTCTCGCCGAGAATGGCGAGAATCCCGCTTACTCCGCCGTCTTTTCTCCTCTCTTGCTTTTACCCCCGAGAAACAGTCCGAGATCCGACGATACAACGACGAGACGTTGTATTCCCTGACGAGGAGAGAGACTCTCTTCGTATCTCCAAATTGGATCACGCAAGCGATCACGTCACTTCCAAGACAACGTCCGAACGTTTTATCGACGTGTCGATTCCCACCGCGATTCGCGACTTCAGGATCGGTATTCCCGCGGAATACGCGGAATTCCCGTTCCTGATCGCGCGTCTTTGGCGACTCCACGCGCCGGAACGAACGAGGCACTTTGCTGAATTAAAGCGCGACACGCGCGCGTGCTCGCGCCGCGAGATTCGCCGCGGCTATCCACGCACGTTAATTTCGGCCGAATTAACGCCGGCATTCCTTATCTCCTAATCGGAAAGCGTCAGGGTCGCGATCGCGCCAAGTAAATAAACATCAGCCGCTGGAGTGATTCGGCGCGCGGCGTTCAAGATGAACTTTGAGATTCGGCGGATCGAATTGAAATCGACTTCT
This sequence comes from Eciton burchellii, assembly GCA_020341155.1. Taxonomy (NCBI): domain Eukaryota; kingdom Metazoa; phylum Arthropoda; class Insecta; order Hymenoptera; family Formicidae; genus Eciton; species Eciton burchellii. The sequence continues at coordinate 4,025,183 of JAHMML010000004.1, forward strand.
CGAGCTCGCGGAACGGATCGAAGCTACCCGGCTTGGATCTTCGATCTTGCGGATGATAAAACTTTCAACGTGATTTTATCGAACGATCGCATCGAACAATCGTACTTGGCGCGTCTCGAGAGGGAAACCCGTATTCCGACCTCTCGATGGATGAAAATACGATCAATCTGTCTCGTTTAGCTGTTGAACGATCGATTTATTTAAATTTCATCGCGAGGGTCGACGTTATTATAATGGGACGCGCCGTTTGCCGCCCGACGTGTGAATGCACGTTCGTTTATGTTTGTGTACGGTGCGCGAGGTAACCATGGTGCAATTTGCCGATAACAAAGCGCGATCCGCTCATTAGAAATTCATATATACAGCCGTATCTTTACTATATCATCGATCGTCGCTTTTATTGTCGGCTAATGCGACGTGTAATTGAGAAGCCCCTCGCGCGCGCGCGCGCGCGCGCGAGGGGAGGACAAAGTCATGAAACGCGAGATTTACTTTATTGCGCGCAGGTGACGTAATTCACAGGCTACTGTTGCGAATTAATGCCGATCGCTGCGCGGGGGTCACGACGACGAAAATAAATAATTGACGGCGCGTACTTCCGAAGTCTGCGCGTCGGTCATTATCATAATTTCCTCTTCAAGTGCTCGTACGCTCGTGCGGGATATGTTCGTGTGCGGATCCTTCCTCTCCTGAATCTTTCTCGTCCCAATCCCGTCGTGCCGATTTAACGTCGCTGCTGATTTGTGCAGTGGCTTACTGCTATTATTATTATTATTATTGTTATTATTATTATTATTGTCTGAAAGCCATTCCGTTGAAATTACGTGCTTCGGGAGCAACGTGCAACGCTTCGCGTTGAATCGTCGACTCGTTAACGTTCACGGTTACTTACTTTCATCGAACTATCCTATATATTCATCGGACGTGAATCATACAACTCCGACGAGAGCTAGAGATGCATCGAACGCGACGAATCATCCGCAAAGTGTGGGCGCTAATTTCGACGATTGAGTGAGATTTTCGGCGGACCGGTGGTTCGGCTCCGATGATCTCGTCGCGTCGCTTAAAATCGATCGATTAAAATATCTTGGTCGAAGCGGCTCGCGCACAGTTGGCCGGCGCGCGTCCGGTGATTCGAATCAGGGCTGATTGTAAATTGAGCGCGAAACCGCCGTTGATTGGTTTAAAATCGGATCATCGCGACTCCGCTTGCAGTCGGTCGCTCGGCTGCATCTACCGCCGCGTGCATGCGTCGTCGCGAGCAGGAAGATCGAGAGGCGCCGGAGGAGGGGGAGCGCAAGTGCACCCTCGGAGGGTCAGGGGAGCTATGCCGAACGCGGATGCTCCTCGCGTGGCTCCCTAAAATGAATTACGCGGACGTGGATCAGTTGCCAGGCAACGTCTCTCTCCGTCGCGCACCCGCGTAATGCACCCGCTGCACCCGCCAGCGGTTTTTGTTTGTATTAGGAAATCACCCTGTCAAGCGCCCGTTCTCCCCTCCCCGCTCTACCCGCGCGGGCGCGGACGCGTGGTTTCGGAGAACTTTCGGCGAATTTCGACGGGACGACGCGCGTTCGGTAAGCCGCGTGATCGATGCGCGAATTTCGGGACGCGCTGCGCGCCAGCTGCGCTCCCGCTGCGCAAATTTTGAGGCCCCGCCGGTCGTGATCGATGCGCGCGGATCGGCCGATCCCGCGGGATTGGGCTCCACTTGAGATAATGAAGTAATTAACGAGTCGGCGTCGGTTGATTATTCGCATAATATCCGTAATGGATGCGATAACGCGCGCGGCTCCGCCGCGAATCGTTAACGCCGGTGCCGCGCATCGATGCATCGCGCACGGCGATGTTAACAGCTCTGTTAATAATAATCTCGGATTACGTGGATGCGTATTTATTGTCCGGCCCGATCGCAGCGAGTCCGGTATTCCCGTTGATTTGCGCGCGTTTGCGGAATACCGAGTGAATACCTTCCGATTCCGCGAATGCGTTCCCACAATATGCGAGCGCGGCGTCGTCACCGCGCCGTCCCTAGCAGTTTCACGGTTGTAACTGCGATTTGCTGTCGCTCGCTCGCGCGAGTGGCGGCCTTTAAAGTTTCAACCCTAAAAGTGTTTTACGCATGGCGTCACCCATTGATCGAATTTAAAACTGATGCGCGCATCCCGGGCCACCCGTCCGGGTGACATCGCTTTGACACCCGGATGTGCTGATTTTACAAGCAGGCACGCGGCGGAAACGGATTCTGGGAATGAAATTTAGGGTTGAAAAAAAAAGGACGGACCCGGAGGCAAGGGAGGGAGAGCGCGAGCGAGAGCAAAAGCCACGCGCGAGGGGTGAAAGGGTAGAGAAAGTGCTCTCCGAGAGTGCTCTCCGTTCGACGCACTGCGTTCGACGCAGTTGAATCCGCCCACGTAACGTCGCTCTTCTCCGTACCGACAAGCGTGGCGAATTATCTACTTTTGTACCACGTGCTCTCGCACGTGAGCTAAATCTAGGATTCTCTAATGTAGGAAGCTTGTTGCTCCCGCGGTAGCAACGGAGCGTGTCCGCCATCGTTATCGCGTGGATGCTGCCTGTAGCCGGGCTACAGGCTGGCCGGCGCGATTCCTGTGAGTCCCGTCGCTTTTCGTTATCCCCGTTTACGACTTTTCCCGAGATATCCCGCAACGGGAGGCACGCTCGCCACGGCGAGCGACGTAATCGGCCGAGCGATAACGCGATATCCGCTCGCGCTCCGCTCGGACTCGGAGAGTGTGAATCTGAGATGAAGAAACGAGCGGGGCATTCGAGCGGGGCGCACGCTTTCGTTCTGGATTCGCACGATCGAATAATAGATTAAATAACGGACGAAGAAACGGCCTCGGCCGCTGTCGCGGCATTCGCGGCTCGCACGTGTCTGCGTGCGTGCAACAGCGTCGGCGCGTCCCGTCGATTGTCAGCGAATGATTATTCACGCCCGAGCCATTTGGCCTCGCTAGATTACTCGGGCGGCGTATTGACAAACGGATTAACGTCCGGTTGACTTAGCGCCGCCGATAAGGAGCCGATAACCGATAGGTAATTGCGACGAAATGGCCGGCGAGAGCCGCGAGCGCGACGGGAGGTCTTTATCTGCGTCCGCGCGCCGCTTCTCGCGGTTTATATCGACTCTCGACGGTCGAATCGTAAAAAGCGAGGACGGCGCTTTGCATACGGCGCGACGAATCGCGAAATTGGATGTGTCACGACTTTATGCACGTCCAGGCGACGATCCTTATCCCTACCCTCGCTCTCACGCTCTCTCTCTCTCTCTCTCTCTCTCTCTCTCTCGTCCTCCTCCTGTCGTTACCGAATTTACACGCCGTGCATCTCGCGCGGAACCTACATCTCCCGCATCTTCGTCACGATCAGCGATACGTTCGCGCCCTTCGACAGGCGTGACGATCAAACGCGAGATACGTGCTACTTTGAATATTGCATGATGGTCCGGGCGCGGGAAGGCGGGAGCCGGAACAGCCTCGACCGATCAAAGATAGGGCGGCATCGAAGACTCGCACTTGTGAAATTTCCCGTCTAACACCCGGAAGAATTTCTCTTCTTTATATCGCGATAAATCCCGAAACGGGAGAGAAATCAAGGAAATTAACAACGAGAACACTGTGCGTTTCATCGTCGCGATAACGAGCGATTTTATCGCGATTCCCGCCATCGTGATAAGAAAGGAAACGTTTCGTAAAATCGCCGATGTCCGATGTCCGCTGTCCCGAGACGAGACTCGATTGTGCCACTTTCACTCTGATTGAGTTTATTACGAGAAACCGATGATGAAATTCGAAGAACGCCCGGGGTCTGGGTCCGTTATCTGCCTCGGCCTCTGAGAGCCTCCCGGCCGCGTTTTATCTCCCGAATGTAAAGAAGCGCTCCGGCGCTGATATCGTCGGAAACTCCGACGGTGCGCCGGACCGTATTTACCGAGAACTTTTCCTCAAGAATCGCGCACAAAGGGCCTTCCCGGTGGGCCACCGCGGGTTACTTTCGTGTAAACAGCAATCTCCTCTCCGACCAGGGGGGGGGGAGGGGGACGCACGCGGGGTCGGGGAGGACGGTAGGGCGTTATCGCGGGATTATTTCTTTCATTCGTCTCCGCGCGACTTAAGGATCCTAAGAATAAAATATGCACGCCGTGCCTCCGGAGGAGCGGAGCGGAGCGGAACGGACGGGGGGGGGGAGGACGCACCGTTCTTCGGGGCTCAGGACCGTTTTCTGGTAATTACGCCGGTTAATTGCAGAGGACGGCCTCGTTCGCGCCGCTTGTTACTCGGCGAACACCATCGCCGTCGCCGTCGTCGTCGTCGTCGTCGTCGTCGTCGTCGTCGCCGCTGGAGCTGGTATTAAAAGAATGTTTACGAGTAAGCCGGTACTCCCCGCGAGTGTTTAAGTATAATAGGACGTGTATAGGCGCCTCTCTTAGGCTTCGGGGATTAACATCGCTAATTGTTAGTCTCAAAGGATGCGTGAGCCGGCAGGCCAGGGGCAGTGTCCTGGAAAATTAAGGATTAGCAGCAGCCAGTTGAGCGAGTAGAAAGAGAGTGGAGTTCGGGGGCGGTTATTACTTCATAGCCGCGCGTGATGGCCGTAATACGGCCGCTTGTGAAATACGCCTTCTTAGAAGCGCCCTGCACAAAGGGTTTAGCCTTTAAGAGGCGCGGTGAAATATTGGAGGCGTAAGGAGCTTGGAAGTGATCCGCTGTTTTAAAATTCAAAGGGAGAACGCACGGCAGAGGTGACTGTCGCTTTCGCTCTTCGCGGCGAGTTACGCTAATAATAGCTCGACTCGCGGAATCTCGTCTAGGTATCAAGGTGAGATCAGCTTCCGAGAGGAATGCGAGGAGCGCCAATGCGCGTGCCATTTTTCATCGCGCTCTTACGAAACGATCGGTATCGGTATTGACGTTAAAAACCCGTGTTCGCCGGGCTTTCGAGATACCGAACATTGTTTTAAAACAGCGCGCTATCATTCTCATGTTACTGTTCGCCAGTAGATTTACCAAGAGGGAGATTCTCGGATTTATACGATAAGAATGCTCCTTCTTATTCATCTGCCTGGAAAATATCACGTTACGGCGGGCGTCGGGTTACGGTTTATCAAGTTTTCAAACGCATAGAAATATTTAAAAGCCAGTATCGAGTTGCGACTTACCGAGTTATCGTAAAATATTGACCGATGCGCCGCAAATAGGGAAAGAGAGCTAAAGCTCGGCTCGAAAGTATCGGACGTCAATAAGGTAACGCGCGTAACGCGATACCGGCAAAAAAACGATAATAAACATTCCGACTGTTTGCACGGCTGAATGTTCGCGGATATTCCCGTTCGATCGAATTCGAGGATCCCGCTCTGATGGAACACGCTTGGCACGGATGTCCAATCGGAGATTGCGACCGAGACGCGACTCGAATCGTTATCTCGCGTCTCTCTCTCTCTCTCTCTCTCTCTCTCTCTCTCTCTCTCTCTCTCTCTCTCTACCAAGAGTATCCTCGCACTCGACGTCGCGTATGAACTCGCACCGATGAACCCGTGACACGACACGCGCTCGTCGAGCGTGAAACGTAACGTTGAGACTCGCTCGCTCGCTGAGCGCGCTCTCGAGTTACCGAGCACTTTCACAACATGCCAACAAAGTAATTAAGAATATATCAGCGCGTAATGAATCGTAACACGCCGCATGAATAGCCGATTGTCGACGAGCGATAAATGATTTCGTCGCCCTCACTCCGCCGAGCGTACATCAGGCGTGTATGTCCATTACGTCCATTACGTCCATTCGAACAATCGCGCTTTCACACACGCGTTTCTCAATCAAAGAGCATCGAACTCCTCAGCCGCTGCGCTAGGATTGCCAAGTTTCATTCGCGAGTAGCATCCTTGGCCAGTAGCATCTCGCGCGAACCAACCGACGAATATCCGCGCGAGGCACGCACGCGCGCAATTTTAAAGCGCGCTTTCATCAATTCGCCGGAAAAGCAGACGAGTTTACTTTCGTATCCCACTCACGCTAATACGTAGCTGAACGGTAGCTGTGTGGTAGGATTAAACGCCACCCGATGCGACAACGTAAAGTGAAATGAAAGGAAGGCGAAATGCGTGCGATGTTAATTGCACCTTCTTAACGCTCGCTCGTCGTTTCGCGCGACGTGTTGCGCCAATCTACCTCCAAGTTCTTTTTATTCGTGACGTTTCTCTCTTTCTCTTTACCTATCCATCTCTCTGCCTCGCCTGCAGATGACTGATGCAACGTTGTCGGTGAAAATCGTTGAGTTTCGGTTGCCGGTTGTTTCTTGGAAAAAGTAGACTCTGCGGGATTGCGACCGATACAATTTGAGGCTACTCTGCCTCAATGTGGATTTCCGGTGTATCGCAGCCGACGTCGCATAGTAGATTCCATAAAACTTTCAATTACTTTGAAATGTCGAGAGGATGATCGGCGGACCGAGCGGAACGAGCAAGAGAGTGCGAGAAAGAGCACAATGGGCAGACGACGTGCGTCCAGGATAAAAAGTATTCGTTGCAGGGCGATAGATCTTCATTAAACCGGGACGGTGCATAAGTCACGCGACGGGGAGCACGACTTTTAGCCACCCTCGTAATTCTTCAGCACGTAGAGCGCGCCGTGCGGGTGCGCGTGATTATGACCGCGCGATCGGCACGGATAACTTCTTCGCCGTCACGCGCCGCACGATCCTCGATCGTTTGTCATCGTTTCGCCCGGCGAGTTATCGTTAAACATTGTTTGCAGGCTATTAGCGCCTTAATTACACGCATTTCGGGCATTTCGGGCACGAGCGCGACCGAGCGCGTGCAAAAAGCGACGCGAGAAGCGACGAGAGAGACGATGTCGCGTTTGCGAATTCCCGCGACACGCGGGAAATATGTTGCGTATCGCGCTCTGCGTCCGACCGATCGACCGAATATTTCATCGGGTATCTCTTTTCTCTTTCTTTCCAACGTGTGTCCGCGGCAGGCGCGCGCTTGATATCGCGCGAGGAGAGAGGCACATACAAGAAGGGGATGTAGCTCAGTGGTAGAGCGTTCGCTTTGCATGTGAAAGGCCCCGGGTTCGATCCCCGGCATCTCCACTATACACATTATCATTTTTTTGCTTCTTTCATTACGCGACACGAAGAAGAGAAGCGAGTAGACGTCGTTGTCACCGTTACGCTCGATTGTTTCGCATCTCGGGTGCTATTATTCTCGTTTTTTTCTTCATGTCATGTTCGTGATGTTCCCGGCGCGTGGAGATGGCGAGCTGCCGGAGAATCGTGGACATCTCGCCCGATGTCCTTGCGCGCAAAAATACACAACGCCTGCTATCATTGAGTCCGGGGTCCCCCGGTACATTGACGCGCGCGTGTAAAAGCGTATCCTAATAAATAACCGCGCGGCCGAGGGGGATTCTCTGAAGCGTATTCTTGCAACTTGTGGTCAATCAAGTCGACCTTTTTTTTTTTAGGAAACCCTACGACCGGAGTCCATCGTATGCCTGCCTATCGTCCGGCTATTTTACGTTTCGCGAAGCCGGAAAATCGCCAAGTTTCGCGGAGAGTTTGTTAAGGTTTCGGCATTTAATTTCCTCACAATGCACATAGCCGTCCGTTGCCGTTTTTCTGCGTAGCCGAGCGCGAGTGCGCGCGCCTTGAGCAAATTGGAACGTGCGTTTCTACGTTTTCCGCGTAGAGAGGAGAGAAAAAAGGAAAAAGAAAAGAAAAGAAAAAGAAAAAGAGGAGAAAGAGGAGAAGGAAAGGGAAAGAAAGGCGGAGAAACGGGCGAACGGATATCAGTGCGCGGAAAACGTGAAAAAATATCGCCGCGCGGTGTATTACAGCGGGATTAATGTCCCGTAAGACGCGAATGAGTAACGAGCGTGGCTTCGAGAGCGGCATTTATTTTCTCCGGCTATCCGCACGCGAAACGCTAAATGCCGCGAGCGGCGGATTTAATAACTCGAGCGGCTCGGTGTATACCGCGATGAAAAGCCTTTTGTCTCGCAGGTACGTTCGAAAACGAGGCAAACGAGCGAGTGCTGGAAGGATGCGGGAGGGGGGAGAGATGCAGGGTGGGAGGGAGGGAGGAGGGAACGGAAAAGGGGAGGTGGAAGAGAGTGGAAACGGCCGGAATATCGGAGCCGTGGCGGAGCGAAGGGGGTAACTGGGGAAAAAGAGAGAGAGGGAGGGAGGGATGGAGGGAGGGAGGGAGGGAGAGAGAGAGAGAGAGAGAGGAGAGGATCGCGGAGTGAGTGGGTGAGCTCGGTCGCCGATCGAGCGTGCGTAACTCGCCCCCGAAGGGCTCGCAGCGGCAGTCTGTTTGCCTTTCCGGCCGCATCCGAGTCGAGCGGCGAGGGGAAGGGGGACAGGGGGGTGGGGGGAGGCGAGGCGGCGGCGGCGGCGGCGGGATGGGAGGAAGGGAGATGCGGAGAAAAACGGATGGAAAGGAAAGGAGAAATGGAGAAAGAGGAGGGGTAGGGAAGAAACGCACATGACTGACGGAGAAGCGCGCCGACTGCAGCGGAATAACGCGCTTTCGCGATCGCGTATCCGCGCACTCCGTAATCCACTCATGCGGGGTTCAGAGCATTGCTGGCCGCAGCACTCGTCGCGAACACGAGCTCCTGCACTTCTGCGGTGCATTTATCGCTGATGCATTTATTGCTGATGCACCGAGGGTGGGAATCGACGTCGTCGGCGCCCATTGTTGCCGCGCGGTGTCGCGAGACGGTGGACTAAGCAAGGGGTTGCTCGCTGGTCGGCGAGCCGAGCCAAAGACCGGCGGAGGGAGGCCGCCATTCCTACGGCATTACGTCATATATCGATTCTCTCGGGGATTCCCACGGAGTCAACTCGCCGCTGCAAGCTTGTTGCATCATCGCCGCTGCGGATAAGTGCGTCGTAGATACGCGGTTATTGAACGGCTCCTTTATGTTTCATCGTTACGCTCAATGTCGCAATGATGCGTGCGCGAAAGCCTGCAACTTCTGCGCCGATCTGATTCCTCGCGTTTATCGTTTACCGTGTAACGTCAGTTCGTTGATTCGCCGGCGAGAAGGGATATCAAAGCGATTGTCTCGTTTCCGCTAATCAATGATGTGTGTACCAAGTAAGAGCTGAAGAGATGATTAAAAACTAACAACGTTACGTAAGCGCGATTCACGTTTCATTCGGATAACCCTGTTGTGTTTTGTACACTGACGTGTACATCGGCCCATAATATCGGCCCGATGAGAGTACCGTAAATGAGAATGATTTGATTGGATTTAACTTCCGGGGCGGACAATCAAAAAAGCAATTTCACCGCGCGCGTCATTGCCGGGGTCGAAATTCGCGGACCGGCGAGCGAATTAAAAAAAAAAAGAAAGAAAAAAAAAACAGGAGAGAAAAAAAAGAAGGGGAGAAAGAAGATAAAAGGGAAGGAAGCAATCGGTACGCGCATCTCCGTACCGGGAGTAATCACCGTCGCGTGCCTAAAAATGAGACTGCCACGTCTGATTAATCATGGACAATCTCGCGCGAGAGGACGACGAAAGGACACCGCCATTAGCGCCAAATGACGAAAACTCCGTCACCGAGTACATCCGTGCCGCATTCGGGAAACATGTTATCTCTCTCTCTCTCTCTCTCTCTCTCTCTCTCTCTCTCTCTCTCTCTGCCCTCGTCCCTCCCCCCTTGTTTGCTCTCTTCCCGTCTCCTTCCGTGTGTACGACCACGTGCCCGTCGAGCGAGAGAGACAGAGAGTGCGCGCGCGCGCGCGCGGAGGGGATGAGTAATTTAATTGAAATTCCCCTCTGTGAAATTGTGGAAAAATCGAGTCATGCGATCGCCGGGGCCTGCGTGAAAATGGAATTACAGGAGGAAACGAGGTTTGCCCGATGATGCAGGTGAACGCCGGTTTCACGGGAGATGAACGGAGATCGGGCGGAGACCGGGGGACGCACACAGAGGAGATATCCGTTGGGCGCGAGGAGGAGGGGGCGGAGGACCTGGCTAACGGACAAATTTTTCGGTTTTGGATTTCGGTGCAATTGGCCTTGCGCGGAAATTACCCTCAATTACCGTATCATACGAGTGCCGCCTCGTTGCGAACGAGCGAGCAACAGAGAGAGAGAGAGAGAGAGAGGGAGAGAGAGAGAGAGAGAGAGAGAGAGAGAGAGAGAGAGCTCTCCACACGCCTCCCCGAGCTCCACCGCTGCCGCCGACGCTCCGCTGAAAAATATCCTATTTCGCGCGGCTGCTCGGACCTTCCGCGATGAGGACGGATGCGTGCGCGCGTGTATCGCGTACAGATTGCAAAAATCGATCGATAATCCGAGCGGTAATCGAGTAGTTTTCCGGTACGCCGTCTCGACGCCATATCGCGCGGATATGCAGGCGCGTGCGGTGAACGAGCGTCGAAATACGAGAGGCCGCGGATTCCGCGGATAGTTGCACTCGTAATGAAATTGTTTTTAATTAAGCGGCTCATAACGCGATGCTAGGTGGACGCCCGGGCGGAAGCCCGATAACGGAGAATTCCATTAATATTTCCGTATCTTGGCCTAGCTGCGTAACGTGGCCTTTTGTCCGCATGAAGATAAATACTTTATTTAATACTATAGTTAATACTTTATATAGTTAATACAATGAATTTAAAATTTTAGTTAAATATTCCCAATCTAATTTAATTATTCTAATTTCATTATTTTTTATAATTTTAGTGAATAATTTTTTTGGCCTATTTCCATATATTTTTACTTCATCAAGGCATATATAAGATTTTGCCTTTCTCTTTCTTTAGCCATATGAATCGGTATAATAATTTATGGAATTATTAATTATTTTAATGATATATGTTTACATCCGACCCCTCAAGGAACCCCCCCCAATTCTTATACCTTTCATAGTATTAATTGAAACAATTAGATTAATTATTCGATAACTCTAGCTATTCGATTAACTGCTAATATAATCGCCGGACATTTATTAATATATTGGTGCGCGCGGCGATATTCCTCGCGCGTTTAGAGCGAATTCGAAACGCGAACCCGTTTCCGCTCGAAAAGGCTGGCAAATAAATTCGACCCGCCCGTGCGCGCGTTTTTTTTTTCTTTTTTTYTTTTTTCTTTTTTTTTTTTTTTGTATATCGAACGATATATATCGAACAATTTTTATCAATCTTTTATGGCGAGGAAAGCGCGGTGGCTTTTTTCTTTTATTTATTTTTTCCTTTTTTTTTATCATCATCATGCATAACGCACTCGCGGCGGCTCGACGGTGCGCAAATATTTCTCGGTGAATGAAACTTGCTGTTAGGTATACGGAAAGCTTTCGCGCAGGTGTGTACACGCGGTCACAGCCGTTTTTAATTAAACTTCCGTCCGCGGTAAAACTGTGCCGGGATGACTGCGTTCGCAGCGCGTTCGCTAACCGCGCATAAACTTTGGCGGGAACTTGGGTGTTTTCGCGTGCCGCGACGAATTATTCATCGCAATATTTCGCGCGATTCCTCATTAAAAATGGATCGCCCTCCGCGCGAGGAAGCGATCTCTCGTCGCGCATATTTCAGTGCGCGCGCTTTAATTACCGGTTCGCCAAAAGCGGCGAACATAAACAGAAGCGTTGTAATTCGATTCAGCCGGCACAAATATTTGTGGCCGTGTTACACGCCATGCCGTTACGCGACCCAAGGCACACAGTGCTGAGTTAGTGTTACCGGAAGCCGTGTAACGCCGCGAGCGCGCGCGCGCGCGCTGGTTTCGCTTCGCCGCGGCGAGGCTGCGGGTCAGTTACGCGAAAGCGCTCGATGCTGTGCCGTTTATCGCATTTCGGCATGTGAATCGTGACCCCGCGTTATGGCGAGGTGTTATACGGTCATGAAAGAGAAACTGGAATCCATCGCTCGCGCGCGCGAGACAACGATTATCGATCGCGCAATGATCCTCCGCGATAAAAGTAACAAAGCAACGAAATCGGATGAGATTTCACCTCTGCAATGTCGCGTTTAAAGATAACGAGAGACGTTCGGGCAGATAATCACGATTATCTGCGTAACGTGTCACGTGTCACGAGGGCAATGTACGGTGATCGCTCGTGACGGAGCGTTAATCGATCGAAATTCTGTACAATTATCTCGCTTTCAAGTATCCAGTATTATAATTCACTCACGAGTGCTCGAAGCGATGAAGATAAATCCTGAATGCGCGCGCTCAACTGCAAAGCGTTCAGCCTGCGAGTTTAAGAGCGAGTACGCTTTACAAGTTCGCGGCAGGCTCGCGCGGAACGCCTCGCTCTAATTTACATTGACACGCGCGACACGGCACATCGGCCCTGAAATTACGATGCAACGGATGCAAACTGCGCTCGCACGTGCGCCGGCACGTATCGATAGTGGGCGGTCGCGTTTCTCGCGCGCGCACGCGGTGCGATCTGACCCGATCGCGAGCGGCCTTCGTGCACGCCGACCCGAATCGTAGGTCAGTTGCGGGAAAATATTGACTGATCGCGCGTAACGGCGTATCCGATATTAACAATAGAACTGATCCGTCCGCCTGTGCGTGTATTAACATACGGATGTGTGCGCGCGCGCGTGCGCGAGCGAGCGCGCTCGGCTATAACGGATAAACATAGACGCGCGCGGTTATTAAAGCGAGCACGTTTCCTGGCCCGCATCAATTGTCATTAAACGACATGATTATTGCGCATGTTGATGATTATTGCTGCGATAGTAGACCAGTATCGGAACGAAGCCGAGCACGCTGCGGCCTCGTAATGATCGATGACCGATATATATATTCATCGGATATTTCGTTAATGGCGCATTGTGTTCCGTAGCGGCCGCTACGGAAAATTGCGGCGTTTCGTTAACGAGGCCTTTCGAGGGTCGTTGCTATTAGCCAAAGTATCGTTGTCTCTACGAGCAGCGTTGCGCTGCTGATGGACGCGATAGATAAATGAGGATACACACGGCGAACGAAAATAATTGGGACCTCGACGCGACAGTCTGGACTTTCGATGCTTATGACTGATCCGATTGAAAGCTGGACTCGATTAACGTCACTTTCCTGAAAATTATTTCCCATCGGGCGCGCATGTCACGTCTCGCGCGGAGATTCGTTTCATCTTCTCGCGTATCGATGTTTGAGCGATTGCGGCCTTCTTCCGAATTCGTTATCGCGCTTATTCCAAAAGTCTCCTCTTGCGTCACGCTTCTGATATTTCTTTCAGCAAAGATGAACGACCTCCGTCAAGGTCACGCGCTGATTCGGACTTTTCATTTTCCGTAACGGGCGCGTCACGATGGCGCGCGCGGCTTACGGAAAAGGGAAAGGAAAATAGGAAATCGAAACGGCTACCTGTTGATCGTGTAATTGTAGCCATTTAACCAATTAACGGCGGATATTGGAGATACGCTGCGCGCGAGAGAGAGCGCGCATGCGCGCGCGCGTTACATGGCGAGCGAAGACGAGAGAGAGAGAGAGAGGGAGAGAGAAAGACCGTTGTCTCTCTTATGGGTGACTTATTTATAACGTCGCCCGGGATACGTTACGGTCATTGCGATACGCTGATGACCCGGCAACGGAGAAGAGTGTCTGTTTAGCATCGCGTTCAGCAGAATCACGCCGCCACTTTGGCTGGATACTCGCGGCTGTCGTCGCGAATGATGGATTATGCCGTCCGTATGTGGCGTCCAAAACGAAGATGATTCCGATGACTTGCATCCGCTGAATTACGTCCCGCATGCTGCGTATCATACAGAGAAAATCTCCCGTGAACGAGTAGAGCGTCGCACAGCCGTGAGAGAGAAAGGGGGATCCGAGAGGGGGACACTCGCTATCGATCTTTACGAGATAAACCGCCGGCAGCCAATTGAGGATGATAAATCTATTTTATTTTCGGCGAATCATGAAGCCCGTGGGGAGAGTAATGGAGATTATTAGGAAATGCAGGTGCAGCTTATGGATATTATGAGCTCTGCCGAACGACTCCCTCGTAAAACAATGACGGACGCGTCCGGCTGGAGCGGATCGTAAATCCGTCACTTGGCTCGGCGACATTTGCGAATCGGTGCGTTAACATTAACATCGCTAAATAATAAAACGACGGGACAATTAACGTCAGACAGCTAGCCGTTTATTCGCAGCGATTTAGATGGCAGATCGCATGTTTCGCGTATTATTGCTGGATCGATGATTCTATTTTGTCAATCTTCGTAGGGAGGCAAACTATTGAACCAGCATTTATGACTATCCGACAAATCTCATCGGTTAATTATTTTATTTACCTTATTATTACTCATTATTTATTATATGTACTCCGAGACGCTATCATCGTAGTAAATAAATTATAGTTGATGATAACTTGAATAAGTTTATGTTTCGAAAACATATCACAGAGATACTAATTTTCTATTAACTCACTAACCGTTGAATAAATAAATAAATAAAAAGTAAATAAAAAGTTTTACGTTTTATTTTACCGATAATACACAAGTTAATACTAACGGCAATATAATTCTCCAACATATATATATATATATATATATAGTATAAAAGAAAGGAATTATCGGTGACGGCATATATCAAAGGTGTGTAATCAAAGAAGCCGACGCGCATGAGCGAGTGTTTGCGTCCAGAACAAAGATAACCGCAGGAAAAACTGTTGACGCCCGGAAGTTCGCGGGACGATGTGATTCATCCAGATGATATGTAGCGATTAGCCGACAATTCTAAAATGTAGCATCATTTTTGGGTATGATAAAAGACGAGTCAGTATGCGAGAGTGGGAATCATTGTGAGACAGCATGCGAAAGACGAGACAGAGTGTGAAACGAAACAGTGTGTGAGACAGTGGTCGAGTAGAATCGCGAAGCCTGTGGAGCTTGGTCTCTCGAGAAATCCTTGCGTTGTATCCTTGTGAGGACGAATAAAGAGTCTTTTTACTTATTGTTTTATCAATCCGAGGCGTCGAAAACCCATCATACTTGACAATTCCATCAGAATAGAAATATAATGGATATATATGCAACATGTGCTCCCGCATATGAATCATTAAAATTCTTACAACGCACAGCCCAACTATAAATACCCAAGAACACAGCGAATTTCTGAGTACAACAAATCCGAATCTCTGCGACTCAACATTACCGCCGGGCTCTGACATTCTTGGAGCAAGATCGCACGATGCGTAATTAAGTGCTATTGAGGCAGTAGAGGAAGCGATTCCAGTCGGTCATAAAACATGAGTGCGCGGGCTGCCGAAGAGACGAATTTATCTTCTTCCATTTTCCAACGGCGTCGTATCTCTCGCGACGGTAACGGCGGAGGGGGAGACCCCGGGACTTCCAGGGCCGATTTCGGCTTATCGCGCCGGCTTATCTGCCGCACGAATATTCACGCAAATTTATCGATCTGTCCACAGCAGTCGTTTCGACAATAGCGGCGCTTCGCTTCGGCTCGCGCGAGCGCCAGCTTTATGCCCCGCATTCCCCCGGGGGAGGCGATAAGGGAAAAAGGAAAAAGGAAAAAGGAAACGAGAAATAAGAGGCCACTGGCGGAGTGTCGCGTTATGAGCATGAATTTTTATATCGAGATCCTATCGCCACCGGGGGGAGGCGGGCGGGAGGAGGCGGCGGAGAGGACTGGGGGAGGACTGGGGGGAGGGGGGGGGGGAGAAATAAAAGAGGAGATTCGCGGCCGTAATGACGCCGCGCTGCTGCGACCGCGCGCTCGCGCGAGGCAATTTATTCGTTCCTCTCATCCCCCTTCCTCCCCCCCCCTGCCCTACTACCCTCCGTTCCCGATCTTCCGCGGCGTTTGATATCTCACTCGCGCTTCCGCTTGATCCAATTCGAGAGAGAGAGAGAGAGAGAGAGAGAGAGAGGGAGAGAG
>JAHMML010000004.1:4041145-4161735 GCA_020341155.1 Eciton burchellii
GAGAGAGAGAGAGAGAGAGAGAGAGAGAGAGAGAGAGAGAGAGAGAGAGAGAGAGAGAGAGAGGGAGAGAAAGACGGCACGAGCCCCGACGTCGTTCGCGACGACCGCATTAATTTGTAGCATTGCTCAAGAGGAGGATTGGCAACTACCAATGTTGCCAATCACGCAAAATCGTGGACGTCTGTTCGTTACATCGCGTTTAATCGTATGTAAAAATGAATCATATACAGGCAGGATACGTGGCTCGCGTCGCACCTGAGATCGAGATGGAGGTTATGCGTTCGATCGATTGCTTGTTTCGATTGATCGTTATCGCGCGCGAGGATACGCGCAACCGAGCGATATCTTCACCGTATACATCCGCGTGCGATTGTGCATGCGGATGCTGAATCCACGAGAATAGACCGTCAGGCAAAACAACAGCGTGAGATACGTTTGTAATGCGTGACGTAACCAAGGCTAGGATGATGGCACGTGCTGAGAACGATAGGGTAAAAATAAACGGCTTGGTTTTACGTTCGCGTTTATTTGCGCGCGATTTCAATGTTAATCACACGCGCGCACTTGATACTTATTGTACGGGACGTGTCGATTAAATTGCACGCGGGAATGTCACGGTTCCTCGGCGCGGAGGTAAGGATCGAAAGGGGAGACGAAAGATAAACTGCTTTAACGATTCCCACGATTCCAACTCCGGCATCGATAATTCCCGAATCGAGAATCGTCTCGAAAATAACGCGGGTTTCGCTCATTGGATGCTGATACAGCAAACTGTCGAAACCGTATATTGCGCAATCAACGCAATACATATACGCGTTGCGCGTGCAAGCTCGTCAGAGTGATTCCTCTTTTATTTATACGCTGTCCGTGATCGCGCTTCGATCGATATTAAATCGATAAATGAGCACAGCGAGGCGAACGGTACATCTATGCAGCTACAGCTCCACCTTACAACAAGGCAGCGTGGCCGAGCGGTCTAAGGCGCTGGTTTTAGGCACCAGTCCGAAAGGGCGTGGGTTCGAATCCCACCGCTGTCAAACTTTTTTTGCATCTTTTTCGTCCGCAATGGAGGTGCCAGACGGGACAACGTCGTTACGTTGTACGCGACAAGCATGGGAAAATTAATTCGATTCCTCGCGTCGAGAAAGTTCTCCTCTGATTCGTTTCTCGTTTCGCGCGATACCAGGGTAACACGCTGCTAATTGGTGTTTGATTTTATTTAGATTAGCAGTGATCCGGGAAGGATCCGACGAGCCGCGCGGCGATGATAGCCTTTAAGAGAAAAATTCAGTCCTCGATTAAACACGATCGTAAATTACACGAATACGTGGGCATGATTTCTTCCATACACGCGTGAGATAATGAGGCGATAATCGCAAGGACAACACCGTAACGATTCATACAGCTAACTTTGCCATGTTGTAATCACTATTTATAGCACTTGCTATAATATACGCGCGACACATGTTTATCTTAATTATACAGCCACGTGCGTGGCTCGGAATGCAAAATTTAGACTCGTCTTCGCTCGACGCAAAAATTTATGCTCACGCTACCGAACTGACACGGACATTTAGTACTGAAATTCCACGAAAACAAAAGAAATGTAAGTTCAAAAAAGTTATTACATAGATTTCAAAGGTCCCACCGAGATTTGAACTCGGATCGCTGGATTCAGAGTCCAGAGTGCTAACCATTACACCATGGGACCTTCGAAAGTAGTCTTTGATAAGAGATCTGAAATGTCACCTGATTTTGACACGTTTTGTAGTAGCATCGCGTCATATCGAACTCGACACGTCGGCAAACGATAAACGCTCGATCCTTTGCGTTCGAAACGCGACGGTTCTTCTGAGCAGTGCCTGCTGAGCAATATTTATTCACGCTCACCACCATATGTATTCAAGATCCGCCGTCGCTAATGACTCCTCCTCTACGTCCGCCTCTGAAATAATTTTCATCTTCATTGACGTTTCTCCCGAAACTTTACGTCACGTCAAACCCGGCGGATTGCTCGACTCGTGTTAGTTCGCTCTTCTTAGCAGACGGGGATGTAGCTCAGTGGTAGAGCGTTCGCTTTGCATGTGAAAGGCCCCGGGTTCGATCCCCGGCATCTCCACTTCGAAATAATCATTTTTTTGCTTCTTTCATTACGCGACACGAAGAAGAGAAGCGAGGAGACGTCGTTGTCAGCGTGTTACGCTCGGTTGTTTCGCATCTCGGGTGTATTTTCTTTTTCTCTTCACGCGATGCTCCCGTGAGATGGCGAGTTGCCGGAGGATCGTGGACACCTCGTAGAGATACGCGTTCCCTCACGAATTATCTCATGAAAATTTGCAAGTCTTCGCAAGGCTGTGCGGCGCCGCGCAGTTAACCAGCGCAGCGGGATAAATCTTTCATTCCAAATACGTTACACGCGCGCGGGAAAACGCGCCAGCCTATCCGGGCGCAGCCTTTGTGTCCGTGGTTGATTAATCATTCTGCGCAGACGCGAGGAAGTAGCGAAACTCTTAGTAGTGAGACTCTTTTTCTCCGAGAGCAATCTAATTATACGTGCCACGGCGCTCGGAGTGCCACGGCGTTGTCTTCTCGCGCAGCAATCTCGCCAGCGAACGATCAATCGTCGCTTTATCGACTCCGCGAGCCCGCGCGACTCGCCGCTCTCGACGCTCGTCTGTCACGCGCGCTGAAAAAAAATCGCGCGTATTTAGAATGTCAACCGACGGCCGTGGCCGTATGTAAAGCACGACAGGGGAGACGATGGTATGCAAATGAGGCCGAGCAAAGAGATTGAATGGTAATAGTCTTCGATTCGTCATATGCAAAAGTCCCGCGCGTATCCGCGAGCGTAGTACCCGGGCCCCTTGTCGACGCTCGCGCGGGAACGAGAGAGAGAGAGAGAGAGAGAGAGAGAGAGAGAGAGAGAGAGAGAGAGAGAGAGGGAGAGGGAGATAGTATCGCTGAATTGCCGTCGTCATCGTGCGGCCGGAGATACGTTATGCCTATCTCCATCGGATATAGCCGGGAATAATCGCGCGTAATGCACCGCGGCGGGATCTCTTTCCCCCCTCCCTTCCCCTCATCCTCAGCTCTATCTCGCGGGGCGAACGCGGCGTCGCGCACGTGGGAATTAATCATAGCTGGAAAAACGGCGCAATAAGGCAGCTAGCTCGCTCGCTCGCTCATGCTCGCCTGGTAATCGCCGATGAGTCGTACGGAGAGGCAAGAAACGCGATGGCCTTGATCGATCGTGACGTACGTGACGATCCGTCGTCCGTGTCGATGATACAGAAGGAAATCTGAACTCTCAGAGCAGGGGAAAGAGCATCGTATCCTCTTCTTCGTCTTCTTCTTCGTCGTCGTCGTCGTCGTCGTCGTGGGCTTCAAGTGCGAGTGAATGCACATCGGAGTGAGATGCGCGAGAAGATGATAAAATAAAATCGGCATTGGCTGTCCCGTTATCCGTGCGGACGTACCGCACGGATTCAGAAGATCTAACGTAGTAAAGCCTTAAAACTTGCGGTATGCGATGTATCGCTGGGGGATGCCGAGGGGGAGAAAACAAGAGAGTCCCCTGTCAGTGAACCGTTATAATATCCTGTCCGGCAATCCCGAATATCTATTTTGTGCCCCGAAAAGGAGCGTAACTACGTGAAAATAACATAAAAAAGATAAAAGAGGAAAAGAAAAATCTCGCCGTGCATAGATATCGAGTTTTGATCCGCCACCCCGCCCCGCCCCTCCGTCCCTCCGCCCCTCTCGGGCTCCTGGGGTCAGCAGTGGAGCGTATGACCGTTCCGTCACCCTCGACGAAAATTTTATTTTACGAATATCCTTTCTCGACGCGCGCCGCTGCGAGCGTTCTCGCGCGGCGAGTCCGAATATGCGACGCGACATAAAAGTGTCGGCAGCCCGCATCCGTCGCGAATTCTTCCCGAGAGTTCTACAAGCGACGGAACTTCCGGCTGAATTTAAATGTCCGATTGTCAGCGGCGCCGCGCCCCGACCTCCTCGATGGACGTTTTACGGGCAATCGACGACGAAGGAATAACTTGTTCGGCGTCTTTCTCCGTCCGGCTATAGAATACGTTATGACGTCACGTCATGGATTTTGATTTCCCGTAAAAATTTGCTCATTGCGACTCGATACGCGCTCTGGGAATTATCCCATAAGAGCGGCACTCGACGCGGCGCAGCGTCGTAAGTAATTTCCCTATGAAAAGAGTGCTCTCGCGAGATACGACATCCGACATCCGGATATGCCGGATAACGTGTAATTTTGCAGCTTCTCCTCTGCGCTCACAGGAATCACGGGGCTACACTCAGGTTCTTCGGGGTGTTACATTTTACAAGCGCGAGTGCCCTCGCCCGTAGCAGTCTTCCTCCTCGACGGAGTCGCGGGCGACACGCTGGTCCGTGAAGTAATTCCTGCGTTTCCGGAATTGGACCGGAGCGCGAGGAGGAAGCGCAAGTATCGGGCAACAAAAAGTCAGGCCGCTCGTGGCTTCGATAACACGAAGAGCGGGAAGGCTGAGGCTGAGGAGCGGAAGGTGAGGCTGAGGGATAGAATGAATGAGGATATCCGTCAGCGAGAAATCCATCAGATAGAGATCACGCCCGTCTCCATGCCGGCGATGGGACAATAATGCCAGACGGTTTTTGTGTTCTCCGGCTTTCTTCATTTTTTTCCTTCGTCGGGCGCGCTTCCTAGAGACGGCGCGGGGGGAGGAGGGGGGGCAGGGGGGAGTTGCCTTAAATATTTAGGCGGCTAATTTTCGCGAGGATTTTTTAAGCCGACGCAGGAGGAGAGCGAGAGAACTGAAAGGAAACCTCGCGGCGACACGGGGGGGGGGAGGAGGAGGAGGAGGTGGGGGCGCGGGGAGAGGGGCGAGGGAGGCGACCGAGCGAGATGTCCTCCAGACTGAAATAATAATGAGAGGCGCCAGCGCCTTTAATCACGATATTAAACATTTACGATCGCCGCGATGGTGTCCTGCCACGTTAAGACTCTTCTCCGCTTCTTTCCTCGCGCGTTCCTTTCCCCAGCACAAAGCGAATCTCCCGGTAACGCGCGCGCGCGCGCGCGCGCGCGCTCCCTGTTTAGTCTTTGATAAGTCTTTGCACGACGATCTGCTTCGCGATATCCCGGATGCGCAGCATCCGATCCGGAACGCGCTCGTCGAGATACGCGCGAGCGAGAGCGAGAGCGAGATTGTTCGTCAATTATTTATATTCCGCGCGTTATCGCGTGATAAACGTCCTCTCGCCGTACTTTTTCCTTCTTCTCGTTAGCCTGAAATATGGATTTGTAGCGTTGCAATCTTGAAAGATTTCAGAGGACAGAGTAAAGCTACTCGGCCGCGTTAGCGTATACTCGCGCGAATATCTCCGGAAGACAAATCTTCGGCAATAGCAATGAATAGATCCGAGCTCGAGATTATTGCAAACGGGGATGGGGCATAACTTGCAGCAGAATGGGCAATTGGGACGAAAGGGCCGTGGACAGTGGCGAAAAAGTCCATTTTTCTTAGCCGACGTTGCTATCGTCAGATTATGTCCCGCGCAGCTATATTGATGACAATGGAAAGCCACCGAAGCGACCAACCAGCTCAATCTAGTCCACGGTTTGTTTTGCTTTCGCACAATTTGTCATCCATTGTCCGAGCGCGCGTATACTCCCCGAGCATCCCCGAGCCGTCTCCGATCGTTATTTATGATTTTGCAGACGCTTGATTAATTTTTCTCTCGTCCTCTTAACATCCGAAGCCTCGATTTCAGGATCCCGCGATAGAGCCGTCTTCGCAATTAACGCGAGATTGCGCGCCGCGGGCGCGCCGAGAGACCGATTAAATATGTAGGGCGAGTTTGCGATTTGAGAATTGCGCTTTTAATCCGCGACACGGGATGACGATGATGCGGGCTGACAGTCCGGTCGAACGGGCAATAATTCGATATTACGTATTCCGGTAAGGCGATTTCACGGGACGCCGGCCACGCGGCGGCCGAGCATTAGAAACACAATTTTCCTTTCGCGATCGCGAGGGACGGATCAGCCGCGTCGAGAAGCATTCGCGCTTTAACTCCGAAATCTCTTTCAGTTCCGCGCTTCGCAAATCGAATCATGCCCGGGAGCGCAGGACGGCGAGGCGCGAGGGGAGACAAAGAAGGATAATTCGGCGCGTAATTCTGCGAATGTACGAGAACGCGATGCGCTTGCGCCTTGCAAATCTGCCAGTCAGCATGGGAAGGATATTTCGGGAAAGCCAGAACGGAAGACGATGCTTTTCTGGCTACCTGCTACGCAGTTTGTTCTGCTCATTGTGTCCTTCTCCCTTTTTCAACCTCGACCTCGATACCCAACCGCAGGGATAACGGTCCTAAACTGCAGGGGGCTCTCGCAGGCTCCATTGTGCGGCGCGCAAGGGTTGCCCGGAACACGCTCGTTCGATCTTTCTCTCTTTTCTCTGTTTTCAGTACCGGGGAGTACCTCACCCTCGTATGAAGTCGAGAAGCTCGCGAGGTAACGTGAGAATGACAACAGATGCGACGGAATGAAATTACAAGGTGTCACGCCGGCATTACGCCGGCGTGTTGTGCTTTTTTAGCGAAATTGTTGTGACAGGCATCTCAATGCGCGAGTCTCTCCTCCTCTTCTTTCGCGCTCGAGGAGCCTCCCCTTGCTACACTTTTATGGTGTCGAGTCCCGGTCTTTTGGGAAAAGGGTCCGCCTGGCCTGTCGCCTCGGCTAATCCCATTTAATCGCTCGCTTTTTCCTTCCTGATACGCCGATTAGACTAAAACCAATTCCGAGAGTACGAGAGGAGGATCGATGAGGAGGAGCGCAGGCTACAGAGCGTTGATATTTTTCACCTTGC
Source organism: Eciton burchellii (assembly GCA_020341155.1). Classification (NCBI taxonomy): domain Eukaryota; kingdom Metazoa; phylum Arthropoda; class Insecta; order Hymenoptera; family Formicidae; genus Eciton; species Eciton burchellii. The sequence continues at coordinate 4,048,021 of JAHMML010000004.1, forward strand.
GATGCACATACGCATCGCGCCTATAAAATCTCTAACTCGTGCCCGGTCTCTCTGAATTATATCCGTCATCTTTTACATCGGCATTGGCGATCGAGCTTGCCCAGCATCGGGCATCAACTCCGCTCCGCGTGGAATTAGCGAGCCAAAGTTAGCATCGCGCGTGATCGCGTCGGTTTATCTCGCCTTGCCTAATTGTCTATGACTATTCATCAAGCCATTTATACTCGAGGCAATTATCGCCGTCATCAGTCTCGAGGCCCAAGCCATTTCGAATCCGTCGAAAGCTCTCATGATTTATCCCCTCGTGGAGGTATCTGGAAATTGCGCCACGCAATCCGTCCAGATAAATGCCATGATAAATTATAAATCCGAATGTAACGCCTCTTAAAAGAAGACAACGATAGATTCACGCACGCGCAACTATTCAAGCTCGTATACTCTCATTTCAATCGTGCACACGCGCACGTACACGCGCGTGTACGTACGGCGGGACAAGCCGGACGTGAAGCCGCATCATGAAAAACGAAAACCCAAGAGAGGGAGCACGTATCGACAGGCAATATCAATAAGCATCGCATTTATAAATATGATAAACGTTACGAACGCTATCGCACTCCGCGATTACGTAGTCTGGGGGAAAAAAAAATTTGCTAAGTGTGGGGTTCGAACCCACGCTCCCAGATTGGGAACCAGATCTTAAGTCTGGCGCCTTAGACCGCTCGGCCAACCTAGCTTCGGTGAATACGGGTAAAAAATATTTCTACATGAGCGCAACGCGTCAGCGAATCCTACGCACTTGCGCAAAGCGTTGCTAAAATTTTCCTTTATCACGTAAGGTTAGATTTCACGTCCGTCGCGCGCCTCCACCGTCGACGTCATCTCGTGCGATGACTTTTTATCGGGCGTTACGGCGATCGCAGCGGAATGTCGCTGAAATTAACGATGAATATTATTCCCGCATGGGATATGATTCACATTTCCGATCTCGTTATTACCATCTTTCCCATCTCTCGCCGGGGCCCGTCAGCCTCCGCATTGCGACGTATCGGGGCAACGTTTCGACAAATTCGACAGCTCGGGGAACACCGCGCGACACGAGACAAAGCCCGCGTTGCGGCCTCCGCGCGAGCACCCGCGACCACACGGTAATTTGCTCGTGACCGCTAATGCACCGCGCTCCATCTCCGTGCTCCGGAGGAAAAAAAAAAAAAGAATCACGGAAGTTGTAAAGCAGGACGGGCTATTTGAATAATACCGCCATTACTCACGCCGCTTGTTCCACAGGGTGACTAACGACGAGCGGACTAAGGGAAAAGCGCGCCGGTACTCGTGAAATTTGATCATAATCGGCTAATCCGTGCCCTCCCCTCCTCGCCTCCCCGCCCCCTCCCCGCACGAGAGCTCAGTGCGCGTGTCGGACGACCTTTCCCCTCTTACCCCGCCGGTCGCGCGTATACGCGCGCGCGCGCGCGTGACGTCGCGACGTCAGCCAACTTGCCAATTTTCTTTTGCAGGCTAAAGCCGGAGGCTCACAGGATATCAGTCCTCGCGTGAACGCGAGGAGAGAAACGCGCCAGATCCGGCCGATCCGGTGCCGGCCGATGATTGAATTCGCGCGTCGTTACCTTATCTCGCCATTTCCTTGTCCGCTTGTCCGCCCGCGACCGAGACGTCATCGCGACATGCCCTCGCCCTTTGCGTACGCGCTTGGCAATGCCAACGACCCTTTTCCATTAGTCGCTTTAACGCTTGACATCGCGCACAGGCGCGGATTTGCACGCGTATCATCCACGCTCTCCTCCTCCTCGGCGAGACGCGAGCGTGCCCCTTCCTCCCCCTCCCCCTCCCTGCTCTGCGGGGCGCACCTGTGCGGCCGCGGCGCGGCGCGGCGCGGCGCGGTGGGGGTGGGGACAATAAGTCTGGAGACTAGCTGGAGACTATTCCAGGTAGATAGATAGGTGGGCAGCCAGGTATCCGGACAATAAAAGCGAATCGCGTACGCCCGGGCGACGGGGATAATAAAAACGGGAAACCCCGATAAAAGTAGCCCGGAGGGGGAGGAGGGGCGGATATCGCGAGCCGTGCTCGTCGTTGGTGCGGCCTCGCGGGGCACAGCCGTTGTTGTTGATGTTGGGATCGCGTGCCGCCGCGAATGTCGTACCAGTCTGCACCTATCCCGTTGCTGTTGAACAGCTCCTCCTGCCCCTCTCGTCTCCCGACGGAGGTCCCGCCGTCCGTTTCCTCTCACCCCGCGGTCGTGTCATTAACGTAATCATTCTCCGTCAGTTGGACGATTCGTCGAGAGCCCGTGGCCCGAGCCACTTCATATTTAAATCGCTCCAAGCCCTCCTTCGACTTCCGGCGCGCGCTTTTGGCCTTCCTGATTGTACACCGCGGGGGACGTATCGTAATGCTCGCCGATAATGACTCGCGCCGCGGGTTCGCGAGGTGAGCGCGAATAATCTGTGTCTCCTCGAGCCATGGATAGCCATAATATCGCTGCGAACGTGAGATGTATGTGTGAATGACGATCGAAGACGCGGATGCGAACCCGCGAGTCGATATCTCGACATGCTCGGATCGATGCGACAGGTTGAGCGGTGCGTTTGATCGGATTGTTGCCATCTCTATCTCGAGCGATACTACGGCGCGTAAGTATGTTCGCGGGTTTATTTGTCGGAAGCACGCTTCGACAGTTGTTCGGACTGTCGTCGAGGCCGGAAGAGAAAAATAATTAGACGAAACAGGCATTCCTCCAGGCGAGCACGTGTCGGCGGCGTGTCTCAGAATGCAAGCTGCCCCAGCTGCCTTAACCGCGCTCCGATTTTTCCCTATTCAGGCTGCCGTATGTCAAGCTTTATCTCTCTTTAGCGGCTCCGAGGCTCGCGAGAGAAAAAGAAAACGGTTTATCTGCAAATTGCTCGTTCTAAATAAGAATCTCGGTTAAGTGTCTCTAATTGATTGTGACGTGACGTGACGTAAGGTGCATTGTCCGCGATGAGGCAATCCATCGCTGTTGATCGACACGGAAGAACCGCGTTCTTCGAGGTTGCGCTCGAGCGTGTCGGTAATTGATAGATAATATTGGCGAGAAATGATCCCACGAAAGCACGAATGCGCGTCGCGCAAGTGAACGAAGGGCTTTGTACGGGCGCGATTGGTCAAGCAATTTGTTTGTAGACGCTGATTGTGTCTATCGACGACTATGATTTGTGTAATCGTCTTCGACCCGCCGGGTTATCGCACTCACCGAACAGTATCCCGTTGTGTGATTTTTACTCACCCGGAGGTTTTCACCTTATCAGCATGCGTAAACATTATGTGACCGCTGCTCACGAAGGCAACGCACTTGCGCAATCCTCCTTGACATGCTTGAAATTAGTGTGCTCGGAGTCCGGATGAAGCGCCGTGAAATTTCAACTCTCGCTCGATGCTTCGATTCTCGAGATAGAGATGTACGCGTATGGAATAATAGAATATTTTCGCTATCAACAGAGAGAGAGAGAGAGAGAGAGAGAGAGAGAGAGAGAGAGAAGCGTAACGCAAGCGTTCCTAGATTGATAAATAAAAATTTCATGGAACGTATTTCACGCAAGTTTTCCCCGTTTGTACGTTTGGTTCTCTTTTTTATTTATATATATGCTTGAAACTACGACACATGGTAGGGAGGGCAGTGACATTTTTGCTTGTTAAAAGCTGGATACGCTATCGCTGAATCGGAAAGGTGCTGTAACAACGTCCTTTGACTTTGAGTACGTGCAGCAGCAAAAATTAGCTTTTGAAAATAATTCACGTGTGTTATCGGCTACTAAGGGTCGTTTCATGTCGCGACTCGTCTTTTACGTCATGCCGCATGAGAGTGCTTTTATGTCAATACTTCAAAGTGACATAGGAGTGCCTACGTAAAAGTACCGTAAGCTACAAAAGTTGCTCTCCCAGATCTCGGGAATCATATTTCTCTGCGCTTGTCGCTGCACTTGTATCAACGTAATTGGAAATGGATAAACGTCGAACGTGAGACGTTTCGAAAATGTCCGAAAATGCTCGAACGTTTCGTTGAAGAACGTTTCGTTGCATCGAGAATTTAATGAAAATGAGAACTCTGATCCGCACCGTGCACACTAACCGTGTTGTGTTATCTTATCGAATTCTTAAGAAATATCAAGTCACGACTCGCGGGGAGAAATCGCCATCTCATCTCTTTGATTAATCAGTCGCTAATGAGCCGATCCAACGTGGCGAATGATGACGATCCCAAGCTTTTCGAGCAAGCTGAGTGTCGAGTAACAGAATTAACGTGTCGAGTAAATAAACACGCGAGTTTCTCGCGATAATGTACCGTGGAAGATCGTGGAAAATGCGGCTCGATGATACGCGTGTACGAGGAGCATTGTCGATTGCATCCACGTATTAATCGAAAGCCGCTGTCTTTTAAGATTATTAAAATCGTCAAAGCCTCGGACTGCTCAAAGGGTTAATTATCCTACGGGCTGTTTATGGCTGGGCGCTGTGCTTCCCTCGTTCGCCAGGGAGCAAACGCGAATAAAGAAGCGGGGATGCCCTTGTGGTGTCACGGGAAACAGGGCTTTCTGTTCGCGGAGCATTGCGATGGCCAAGTTTCGGCTCGCTCGCTCGATCAGCGAATGACGCGCGATAACGAGCGCTGATAAGGAGCGTTTTATCGGAAGATTCATCCATCGCTATCTCTGGACATTTCGACGCGTGATTACCGCGGCACTAAATGCATCCTGTGATGCATCTCTAAAAAATTCGCTGATATCTCCTACATTGATCCTACATTCGCTCTCCATCGCCGCGCGATCACGCGCAATCATTACCGCTGACGGCAGATTTTTAGTCACATCAAAGCCGCGGCCGCAACATCTCGGGGACCACCCGCGGAACCCTGCGGATCTCCGGGAAATCCGTCTTATCCGGTATTATATCCGTCTTTCCTCGCTCCAGAACGTCGTCGCAACATCGTGACGCAGGGGGAGGGCGTGACATATGTATACCGGTACGAAACTGGTAAATGGACTGTCCCTCGTCGCAAAAGGGTCAGCGACGACGGTAGACGTAACGATATCTGTGCACTTACGCGCCTTACGCGAGTGTACTTAGACAAAGTACCTGCTCGCAATCGCCTTAAGAGCGAGAACATGCCAACTATGAAAGGTGTTAAGAGGCACTGCGCGAGCGTTCTAGCCGCGATAAAGGCTCATATAAAACCATCGTGCGTACGCGGCACGGATTAACAGGCAAGAAGAAGAAAAAGAGGGAACGGAGCAAGGGAGGAGGAATGAAAGAGAGAGAGAGAGAGAGAGAGAGGGAAGATTGGTGCGGCGACGACATCGTTCCTCGGTCACGCTTTTAAAAGAGCTCGCGGGTTATTATGGGCACCGCGGACCGGCCTGTTCGCGAGATATGATCCGCGTGACGCATTAACGTGCTCGCGCGTATCCGCGAAACGCGCGAAAAATCCGGGGATGCTAAATGCACGCGATTTATGCTACTAGCGAACGATTTTAGCCGGCCGCGAGCACGGCGGTCAGCTTCCGAGAAGCCGCGTTCTGTTCCAACGGCGCTTTGACAGCTCCGCGGTCGTTTCGTCCCGTCGGGATTACTCCGGCAGAATGCAGTCCGGGAATGCAGTCGATAAGATTGATTGTGAGAGAGAGAGAGAGAGAGAGAGAGAGAGAGCCGGGATATTCATAAGTACTTAAATGTCAGGGACACTCGACCCGTTCGCCACTTTAACGACGAGGTCTCATCGCGACGCGGCGCGACCATTTCTTTTCCTCCCCTCATTCGCGCCTTTGCGTGATCGCGGATGCGTTAATCTCTGCCGCTCTTTCTCTCTCTCTCTCTCTCTCTCTCTYTYTCTCTCTCTCTCTCTCTCTCTCTCTCTCTCTCTCTACGTCAGCATCATTTGTCTCCATATCCCTCGCACCGCCATCCACTGTCTCGGCAAGTGAAGAATTGCAGCGCGAAACGAGAACTCGATTATCGCCGATGTGAACAACCTGCGGTTTATCTCCAGCTAGCTTCACGTCCGCGCCAGTCGCGACTATGTCGCGTGTAATTGGCATAATGCGTTGGATTGAGAAATTGAGAAATATCTAACGGAAGGCAGTCGCTCGTACGGATATAATTAGCGTGTCACGAGATGAGACGGACATTGAGAATTTTAAGTTTACTTTTATCGCTTGCGGAGGAGGACGAGGGGATGGACGATGCCGTGCCCCCCATCGCCGCGTCATCGGGACACGCGAAATTCTTTCTTTTATAAACGAACGGAGAGCCGGGATCGATTTTCTGTTCGCTTTCGCTGATAGAAATGGACACGTTATACGAGCGCGTTGAACGACATTAACGAGTCGTCGAATCGTCGTCTGCTCTCCAGACGTATTTTAGTGGGTTTAACGCCGTACTAACGGCCACGAGGAATTACGAAATTATGGCATTAACGTTCCTCCGTACAGCTTTGTTCAAGAACGTCGCGCGTCCGACAACATGCCCGAGTAACATCCGCCTTTGATCAGCCGAAAACTTGGAATAGCTTCAGCTAGTTCGGCCAGCTGGCCTTGAAACAACGTGTCGTACGATTTCCATCTCTCTCTCTCTCTCTCTCTCTCTCGTTCGATCTGTGCATGTTCCATTCTTTCTTATTCGTCCCTGGATCAGACTATCCGCAGATTTATTACCTGGGCATCGGGAACTGGTCGAGAGAGTCTTCGGAGCTGAACGGCTTCGTCCCTTTTGCGACGTCCTGTAAGCACGCGCGAGCATGACCACGCTGCAGAAACGCCGGTTATCGCAGGCCAGTAGAGAAGAGCCGTTTGGAATAGCGCAGCAGCCAGCAGCGTCGGTCGTACTAAACGTTCCTAAATGAATCGTTAATCGTTAACGGCGCGGCATTACGCGGCCCTTACCGCGCGCTTATAAACCGGAAATTCGCCAAACGTCCGACTGTCCAAATCGTGCTCGGAGGTCTTCCGGACAATAAAGTCGGACCTGCTTTATTACCGAAAGGGACCCACGTCGATTTGCCGGCCTCGATCGGGGCCCGCTTGTCTCTAAACGTCATTAAACGCGTACGTTAAACGCGCCACTTTTTTCTCATTTCGTCCCGCTTTCGATTTTCTCTGTCGCTTCGCGTGTCCGCGTCTCGCTCGCTCTCGTTTCCTCTTTGTCCTCGCGCAGGATCGTCGAGAGGCTGTAAACGGCCACCCATCTCCGATACGGAATGCCGGATACGAACGAAATAGTCCGGATTCCTGGCTTTATTAAGCCCTCGGTTTACGCGAGACATTTCGAGCCGTCCGAGAGCGGTATCGGAAACAAAGCCCGGCGGGGACGCGAGGTTGACTTCGTTTTGATGAGCCGCGTAAAAGAGCGAAGGCGATCGGCCGTTGTAAAAAGCGCTTACGATCGGAAAGCGCTGGCCATTTAATCATGGCGTTACGTTTAACGAGACGCTACCGAGCGGCCTCTCGGCCGGCTTGTATTCCCAAGCGCGGAATTAACGCTCGCTCGCTTTCCCGCGATTCGGAGAACATCGAGCGCTCATAGCGAGCGAACAGCTCGATGAAACGGCGCGTGACGCGTTGCGTCATATCGATGACTTGGCTCGGCGCGCTCCCGTTCGATACTCGATCGATTGGTCGAGCGAGCAGACACGCTTCCTCGAATGAGGGAAACATCTCTCTTGATCGAGTGCGATCGAAGCGCGCGCTTTTAGCCGGCAAAGTGCAATTGTCACTGGCACCGTTTGCGTATCGGCGCTTCGGCGAACAGCTCAACGGGACAGCTTCGGGAGAAACGTTTAGGCAAGCAGGTAGACAGAGCAGGCCGTCGTGAGAACCTGCCATACGTTTCGTCCTTCCACTTTTATGGTTTTATTGCGCTGGCTTCGGTTTGCTCCCGGCTAATCCTAATGCACTTTTTTTCCACCCTGCTATCCCTCGCGTCGACTCGCGCGCTCGCGGGAAGCCGCGCGCTCCGGTCCGCGCGCCCCGTATAATCGTAAAATTTGATAATTAAATTTAATCGCGCCCCTTTAACGGCCTCGCACCGCTGCCCATTGTGCATCTCCCTGGTCCTACTTTAACGGCGCGATTACTCCAAGCTTGAAAACATATGCTTTATACACCTCGCTCCGGAATGATGATGCGCCATTATGATCCTGACACGTCATTAATTTCGTCAGCGCTTACGGCTGCTACTGTGCGGCGTATCGGCTCTCTCGCAACGGATCCTCTAAATCGAAACGGCAAAAAGCTCGCGATAAAACGTCCCCCTTCAGTCGCCGGTGGTTTGTTCCGCGTTGCGACGGTTAAAGCCGCGCTCGCGCTCGCGCTCGCGCGCGGATCCTCAAGCGAGTCGTCGGCGAAATCGAAGCCGAGTCGCTTGAGAAATTCGCCGAGTTCACTCCCGCGCGCGGGGACGTATCCGAGACGCGGATCTCACGAGTTATACACCGGCTTATCTCGCGCTAATGCGTCCAATTTTAAAGCGCGCGATCCATATTCGCTCGGCATCGCAAATGTGTTTTTAATATCAGCCGTGGGGAACGTATGAAATTTTAATGAGCCGCTTTAAGTGGAACGATAGGATAACGCGCGTAATATACAGTTTTGGCCTTTATCTATGCATTTGGCGGTGGAAGAGCGAGGGATAGTAAATAAACGGTTTTGCCGAGTCGCTCGATATTATAGACGAACGCGCGGCGCGGCGCGGCGCGGCGCGGAGTTTCCTGTCGCGATGTGCGGCCTCGGAACTTTTCAGGATCCTTTCCTCCCTTCGTCACCCGCAATTACTATCCGTACGAGCGCGCGGCGGAATGTGCATCTCGTTACTCGCTCGTACCCGAGCGCAAATTGCGAACGCTATCGCGGCGCGCGGTCGTCATTAATTGATCGGCCGGACGCGATCTCGGAAACGTCTTTCTCGCGCGTCTTAATTTCAATCGGACGCGTCCGCTCGCGGTCGAAGCTGCCGCAGCCTCGCGAATAAAGTCGCGAGCAAGGAGAAAGCTCAATCTGCAGCCTTACTTTATAATAATCGCCGTCCTGTGCCGCGAGGCGCGCGTATCTCATCCGGCATTTTACAGAGCCCCAAGTGCTATCGATACTTTGTCAAACGTCGCCGTTGGCCTCTCGTCGCGCCCTTATCGTTAGCTCTAAAAGCACCGTCCGACCTTTAAGCCTCGGGTAATACCACTTCCCGACCGAACGCGCGAGTAGCGCGCAATTTCGCCCAAGATATCGGAGTGCATCGGCGCGCGGTAACACGACGAGAGTGCGTATGCGTGCGCGCGCGCGCGCGCGCGCGTCCGATGTAGGAGAACGCTAACGTAGGCGGGTTTGCCAATTAAAATGCCGTGCCGTCGACGAGCCGCGCGCGAAACGATGCGCACGCGATTCCGCGCTTCATCGACGTCGTCGGTTTCCCATGTGACTATACATCCTAAACTGTAAACAGGCGGTTGCTATGGTGATTTGGAACTTTCGAAAGCGGGAGTGGGAGATGGCGACAAAATCTCTTCATTAATTCGAGAGAGAGAGAGAGAGAGAGAGAGAGAGAGAGAGAGAGAGAGAGAGAGATGTTACTTGCGATCGCAGATGCAGCTCGCTGTTCCATCAAACGCGAAACGCTTGCTGTCAGAAAAAGAAGGAAGAAAAAAAAGGAATGACAAACAGACAAACAAACAAACAGTTGCTTCGCGAACGCAATAAAAGTCCTCGCAATCCTTCGGTCGAACGGTGTGCTCTTTTAAATCGGAGCTTCTCCTTTTAACACCCCGGACGCAGACATCGCGCGGATGGTATGAGAGCGCTCGTAGCAGACGGCGCAGCACAATGCGGCAGAAAACAAGAGTCGGCGCGCACATCAAAGTCCCGGAAGCTACGGAGTGAGGACGCCGGGGCATCCGGCGTAGACTGATAATCATCTGTACGAAATACTTTGTAATCGTTAATTACGGTACAGCCACGGATCTTCGACGGCAGGATCAGTCGCCGCGGTAGGGCCGACAGCGGGGTTGGTGCGGAGAGAGGAGGAGCGGGCGGGGGAACAGGGGGAGGGAGGGGGAGGGAGGAGGGGTCTGAAAGGGCTCCATCGCCCTTTCACGTTCCGTTGTCACAAAGTAGCGCTCGCTCGCTCGCTCGCTCGCTCGCTCGCGCGCGCGCGCGCACTTTGATCGCATCGAGTTCTCCGCTTGTTCCGGCCCATTACAGTCGAGCAAACCCTTATCCACCGCTTTAGTTTTTCATAATGACGACGACGGATGTCGCGGAATATCCCTCATTCATCATAATCCCGATATACTCGCCATATTGTCCCGGAACAGTACGCGCTATCCAGAACGGTAAATACTGGAATCTGTGCTCTTTGTCGATGGAGCGCCGTTAATAGCAACACGCTTGGTATCTGCGATCGTAGGGCTTTACGCGATTACATCATCCGATTTCGAACGATCGACGACGTAAATGAAAGATCGTTTGCTTTCGTCTCTTCTCTTTCCCCCTTCCCCAGTCAATCGTCAATTATTCGGAAAATTCTCCGTACCGGCGTTATTCCTCAGCTCATCCTCAGAGTGATACGAGAAAGAACGAGTCGGGGTCGAGGACGTTTGAGAACCTCGCTCGGTGCAAGAAGAGTCGCGCGCGTAACGGCTCGATAATCTCCGACAATCGTGCGGAAGCAATGATCTCCCGGGCGGAGATCCGAGGTGATTCCGCAAGCAACGAGCGGGTTCCTCGGTAATATTCAAATCGTCGGATCTGTCAGGCCCTGACAGGCCTCGGTAGATCGTATTTCGTAGGCGGCCGCAAATGAGGCGGCGAGAGATCCCGCGAGAATTTCTCTTCTGCCAAAGAACCCCTGGCCCTGAACGGCTCTTTCTTCCCCTTCGAGGGGGCGGAACGTCCGGGTAAATGATGCGCGCTGAGAACGAATCGAGCCAGGAGATATCCGAACGCTCGAGCGACTTCTAAACACTCGACATCACGCTCCGCTGTTTTAGCTCTGCTCGGTCCTTCGATCTGAATAAAACTCTCCTCAAAGTTCCCAATTTTTCGATTTTAACGATAACTTGGCAAAACGCCGCGTGCACGGAGCGAGAAACGCGCGCGCGCGCGCGCGAATGTTCCCTTCTTGGTTATTACTCAGTGCCGTTGATAATTATTGCAAACTGGTTTTTCTCTCTCTCTCTCTCTCTCTCTCTCTCTTTCTCGTTCTTGGCCTCTCTCGCGACCAGCTGGCGCATTATGAGAGCGGAGGCTTGGAGGTTTCAGCTTCCGAGTTTCGCGCGCGCTCTCCGCTAATCGCGATCGCTTCTCGGAAGATTTCGCCCCGTGGTCAGGGCGTGTCGGCCGTCTTCTTCTCGTTTCTTCGTTTCTTTGTTTCGTATCGTTCATTAAACCGCGCGCGCGCGCTGCTCGTGCCGTGCGGGCCGCAGCAGGAAATCAAAGCGAGTTATCATTATCATCTCGGATTACTGCGGCGGAGCGAGCGCGTAGCAACCCCGGCGCTAATAAGAGCACCATAAAGGGGAAGGATGGACGCGAAAGACGCGCATCCCGGAGGAGGGAGGCGGGTAGAAACGTTGTAAAATCTGCGTTACCGCAAAAACCGCAGCTGCGCTCTAGGTTCAAGTAGCAAGTTCAGTAGCCTTGATAGACGCGGCCGTGTCGGCGGATGCAGCGCGCCGGCCAGGTACGATTGGTACCGCGGAAGCTGCGAGATTCGCGCCGCGGAAGAAAGAAGCGAGAGAGGATTATCGGATTATCTCCCTGGAACCTGTAATATCGCACTTGACGAATATCTCCTGGAATATTCTCGCGACGGAATGAAATCGCGATCGCGATTCATCGCACTCCTCCATCTCCCGTTCGGACCGCGTAACGCGGCGATACGCGGACGCGGCTCGTATTATCGCCATTATTAGGGAACTCGCTCGGGATTATTAATCCCCAGGACGTATCGCGCGCGCGCGATATACGCCGTAAAGTACAAACGCAAACGGGATAACTGTTGCTGAAACGCCTCGCTCGCGCAGGCGAATGAACACGTCCGGCGTGCAGGTGTGTCGCAGGTAGGTTCGTTAAGAAAATGGAAAGTGTGCGCGCGCACCGCGTACTGCTAAATGACAGTATCGATTGGCCGCGTACGGGCGTTTTTGCGCACGGCGATACGATCGTCGGATACAGATCGATAGATTTGATCGTGATTGCGCGCGGCATGGTCGCGCACGAGTGCCGCTGATTGCGTTTTAAAGCGTGTATCTAGCGCGAGAAAAACGATCTGATGCACTATGATTGCCGCCTCTCTTTCCCTCCCGATTCCCTCCCTCCCTCCCCYCCCCCCCCCCTCTCTCTCTATCTATCTATCTATCTCTCTTTCCTCGCTCGTAACGGGGAATACCCCCCGCGGCTACGGGTCGCTCGAAGATTTATTACCACGTATCTACGAATTTTGCCGTGAAACCCGTTCGGGATTTCATGTTTTCCCGAGCAATGGCAAACGGAATGACGTTTTCGCAAACGGAAACTCAACGGTTTCAGCGCGACGAGAACGTGCTAAAATAAAATGGACAGCGAATCGGACACGACGCAAAGAGCTCGCAAAGCTGACAAATCATTGCATCATCAGGGGAGCGTATTTCTTTATCCGATTACAATCTGCAGCAATTAACGCACACGTGACATCCTTCCGGGTAATGCAATGAGGATTTTCATCTTTCGACGATCGACAGTCGCAGCAATCGCAACCGCAAGGTGCGCGTCTCCGCCTGCCAGCCGTTTCTTGATGCCTGAGGATCGAGCACGATCGGATATCTAGACGCGTCTAGCGCGCATTAACGGGCGTCAGGTGGATCGGGATGGACCATCAAACTGGAAACGCGTCCTGCGTCTACGACCGACATGCATCGCGCATTCAGCGGGTGGTAACGCCGCGCCGGATACCGGCGCGATAGCGGGCCCCACGCGTCTGTGAATTAGGGTTGGCTTGCTTTGGGTTATTATGTCATAACAGCACGGCCACCTGGAGGCAATTGCCCGATGCGCCGCCGACGAAACCTGTCGCCCCATTTATTGGCCGCCCGCGATCGTACACCTCGCCAGACGGAATTAGATCGGATATCCGGCGCGATCCGCCGATCGTCCTCGCTCGTTCTCGCTCCCTCTGCGCTCGTCTCTCTCGAGTGGACGCTATAATACCTACGCGTATTTCGGATGGCTCATAGGCACACCGGAATACTAAACAACGTCGCGTCGCGTCCTATTTGATTCCGCTTCTATTTGATCGCCCGACGTGGATGCATCGCCCGCCGCGGCAGAGTCGCGTTCGATATATTGCTGGAACGTAATGGCGCGTTACGTAACGCCGAAGAGGATTTCAATCACGCGCAATCGTTTTCTCTCGACTATACGTTACGAACACGTCGCGATCCCGGAACCGATGTAAATATCGTGGAAACGATAGCTATACGAGGTTACAAGTCTCATTACAAACGACAACCATGGCTGGGCAGCTCGGAGCGTGAGCTGGAGCGCATTCAGCGAATGCGAATAAATAATTTCAAGAGTAAGATTTCCACCGTAAGATTCAGTTTAATTGGCACGGACGGGATCGATTCGCGTCCGTTCATTCATTCGAAAAATTTTATGTATCCACTTCTGTAATTTTTCTGTATCCACTTCTCCTCCGAATATTGCAGGCAGAAGAAATTTGCTGCAGTTTGAAGGATTCGTTACTCCATTATCCCAACACGCTCGCGAGTTTGTCCACGCGAGTTTACGCGTGCATGGTAACTTTCTTTTTCTTTACTTCCCGACGAGCGCATAATTGCATTCCGTGCGTTGCGCCTTTTCCCGCGTTATCCAAGCTTTTAATAGAGCTTTCGATAGAGCAAAGCGTTAATCTGTCCCACGACGGTACAAATGTCGCGAATCGAAATTATGGAAATCGCATCGCGGTCTTCTCTGCTCTCGACGCAGAAATATGACCGAGAAAATAAGACCGAGATGCCTCCTAATGTGGGATATCAAGATATCAGCGATGTCGCGACACTTTCGCAGCTAGAAAAATAAATGTATCCGTTTGCGGAGGAAGCCGCAACGAGTCTGAAGCCAGTCGGTTTGATAATCGAGCCAAGTATTCAGCCTCAACTTCCGCGATTATGAAACCGCGAAAGACCACACGGAAGAGATAGCGGCGCCTTTCGCATTTCCCTCGCGTCCGCACTATCGTCCAACAATGTCGGCAGATTCCTCAGATATTCTGTAATATCTCATCGTCGAGATACGGGAACACTCGCGTATCCGCAGTGTGCGCGCAATCTCGAGAGCCACCGGTCAATTTTCATGTCCTCCAATCGAGCGGGTTAACGGACGCTACAAAGTATGCTTATCACTTACGAGCACGCGGAGTGCGTCGACCTATCGAGCGGGACGAATCCGGGCTCTCTCGCGGATGATTCATCCGCTTCTGTGTCAAAAGGCATTCAATTTGCCTTCCGTTGTTCGCCGCCGCCTCCCCCTCCCCCAACCCCCCGCTGCCCTCCGCAAGATTGATGCAAGACACAAGGTGCAGTAGAATGCGCGATCGTAAAGACGTTATTTCTTTCTCTCAATCCCTCTCCTCTCCCGGACGGAATCATAAAATATGAAATGTATTAGATTGATAAGGCCGAGAGAGCGCCAGTCGGATCGTCGGAGGGCGAGGGATTTGGTGACGGGGGATGAGAACAGTGGTGGATTTAGCAAACATCGGATCCCGCAAACGCGGACTTGCCGCGCCAAGCCTTCAGCCACGGGAAAGTTTTATCACGTTTTATCACGCGAATACGGGGGGATAGCGACATCGACAAGATTTTTAGTAATCAACAATTAATGCGGAATGCACTTTCGCTTACAATGGCAAACGCCATGGACAGCATGGAAGAATACGGCGAAACGGGGAATACGGTTACGCATCGCGTCTCTCGTTAAAAAAGATTATTCACTTCTCTACGCCCTTAGAAGCGGCGTCGCGATAAAAAGGGCGCGTTTTTTGCGCCTATCAAGGATTCCGTTACTGGCAAGGGGCGGAGGGAGGGATGGGGGAGGAGAGGGGGGCCGAAGCATAAACGTATTTACTCGGGCTCAGCATAATATCCACGCGCTTTTATAACCAATAAAAGTTACAGCTGACACTTCTCGTCTCTCCGCGGCGACTGCGATACGCGGTCGAATGCGCGGACACGCTTCTTCTTTCTCGGCCCCCGCTCGTCGCCGTGTGCGTTCCGGGAGCATGGCGGGTGTAAGCGCGGAACGGGACGATTTATGAATGACGAGCGACATGGTAACGAGCCTCGCGCGCGGGCGCGACCCGAACAATCGGCCGCTTTGTGCGCGGGGAGCTCTCTGTGTCTTCCGCGCGCTGTACCGAACGATTCTCGGCTGCACCTTTTCGCGCTGTCTTAATTTAATTAAGCTGAAAGCCGCGCGTTCGCGGCAAAACGCATCTCGCGTTTGCGTTGGGTGCGCGCGCTGCTCGACGAGTATCCGTAAATGAGTATAGGGAGAGATCTCGAAGAACCGAACGTCTGTCGTGGCGGTGATCGATGCATTCATTCGCGCGATTTTCGGACAATCGGCCAGGCGATCTCAGTCGTCGATTACATCTCTTCGTTCTTCTTTCTTCGTGTGCATCGCGCGGTGTGCTCGATTGCGGAAGGTGAACTCTCGCAGGCCGAAGCAGATCTCGCGCAGAGGCTCCGCAATGTACACGCTACATGTATATGTATGCCGGCGTGTAATCACTTTGAGAACAGCGTTTACTGCTTGCGTTTACCGCATGCGTCAAGCGCGGTGCTCAAGATATCGCACCTCATTACGTCCGATCTCCCCGCCGCGTAATAAACTCTTCGAGGATTAATAAAGAAACGAGAGAAGTGCGATAAGAGAAGCGCAGCGGGTTCTCGATTAAGAATATCCTCGTTCCGAGGAAACGGAGGCGTACGGCGCGATCTAAAAGGCGATACACGGCCTTCCCCATAGGAGGAATAGCATGAAATCGCCATGCGTTACGATCGATTCGGGCGAGCGATTCGCCGATTGGCAGCCGAACTCTAAATTCCGGAACGATAAAGATTTTATGAAAGGAGCGCAAGGGCGTCTCGGCAATTAGAAATATTCGCTCTGCGGGAACTAGTTACTAGATCTTTATCCGGATTAAGCCGCCAGGCTTAACTGAACTTTTATCACCGCGGATGGACAAGGAGAGCGCGCCTCTGGATGCAGCGAAAGGACCGGCAGGGCGAAGGGAGGAGGACGAAGCGTGACGAAGGGACAGCAACCGCTATCGGAATGCGAGCCACGCCGCCGACTCGTTAAAATTACGACCTTATTCTCGGCTAGAGGGACGGAGAAGCTTCGGAACCGCGACCCCACGCGGGTCACGTTCGTGCGTTTCTTTGCGCATGCAAGTGCACATTGAAATGCGGCGCTTCGGCGCTGGGAAGGGCACGAAGAGAATCGCGAAGGATGCCTGCGAAGGAGGTGCGATCGAATCTCTTCTCTTTCTCACGCAGCGGATTCTCGCGGGAAAATTCTTAGGATTATTCGTCTCCTCGCGAATTCCTCGCGGAAATGCATCAGCATCAGCGATGCATCAGGCTCGATGTATCCGGCTTGGCGGCCCGTTTTATTGGCACTCGTACGAGCTATACGCAATAATTCATGCGGATGCTCCGCGTAAAGATGGCAGATGATATGGGCAATAAAATGTGCGGTGGCAAGAAATGTGATTTTATGATAAATATTAATGTTGCGGCGACGACAGCTCGCCGTGCTCGTACAGCGGGATCGGGAGTCGATGCCGGATCATGTTAAACGACTTGAAGACCGCGTCGATGTTACTTTCGTTGGCCGTGATTAATGGCGAAACGTCTCCGCCGGTTTTGCCCGCGACCGCAGAAAGCTTGAAGTGATGCTTAGATACATCTGCGGATGCGCTCTATCGGACAACGGTCGCCGCGGTGTCGCGGGACTCGCTGTAGGAAGCGTAGAGGTCGATTTACAGTTACGGGAAGGCCGATACAACACGATACAATAAGGAAACAGGAAAGTACTAACGAGGCGGAACGTTTTACTTATATCGATATCGCGAAACGGATCGGCCAGATATACTTACGCTAGGAGTAATAAGAAAAGGAAGCTTCCTGGTCTCCCTTAAACGCGAGAATGATAGCTCGATGCTTCGTTGTTGTCGTAAGCGGAGTCCCGAGTAATCGCGTGCGTCTCGATGCGAAATACAAAATGTGAAGAAAAATTCTCCGCGGATACGTTCTAATTACGTGTTACGAGTTAATATTTAAACGAGACGATCCGCCCTCCGTTTATTACACGTACGAGTGCCATTTTCGTCTGAAAGTAATTAAACCGTAAAACGGTTCTGGCGCGGAGTAAACTAAACTTTGGAGAATACGTAACGATAGGAAACACCCGTTGAAGGGTTGATAAAGGCCGCGGTGCTGGTTAACGGGAAACGCTTTATATATATCCCATTCCTCGGGGAATATCCGAAGAAGATAGCGCTTGATATACGATCGCACGGCCGTATAAATTAACTCCTGGTGACATTTAGATTAATTGTTCCGCGTGCACGTCGCCCGGGGTATGCTTTTTAGGGTAAGGAATCGCGATCATTATTCCAACTGGAACGCGCCTCGCGGCTGTATATTTGAACGAGGACATTTTTACGAAACGTAAATGTATAATGTATCAATCCCCGATAGCAAAACCATGTCGTCACGCAGGATGCACTTATAACTTATTCGAGCGTAATTTGACAGCACTCTACAAGCGTAGAGTGAAGACTCAAAGAATGAAGGAGCCGATTCCGATTCCGAGATAAATGTTTCCGTTAAAATCGATCCCGATAACAACGAGTTCCGCGAGTTTTTAGAAAGCTTAGGAAATTTTATTCCACATTTTCATCGCGAAGAAAGTTTCAAGTGGATCGATCCGAGATACGTCATTGAGGCAGATAGATTCTCGGGCACTTTGTCTCACTATTGGAGATCGCTCGGGTGCAATTTCTAGTAGTGTCTGCTCGCAAACTGCTATCAGGGATCTTCGATTTGATTGCATCGGGGGAGCAAGATCCCCGCGGGTGCTATGGATACACGCGGTAGCACACGAGGCGATCATTAGGACAAAACGTTTCCTTTGATCCCGTCACGATCGTCGCGTCCCGCAGGAACATCCTGAAAACGATGTGTCCGAGGTTCGCCGATCCCGTTCGTGCTCGCTCTTTACGCTCGCTCTTTCTCTCCGTCGTTATTGATACTCGACGGTCTTAGGCACGGATAGGGCTGCGCTAAGGCGCCCGCATTGTGTCAACAACCCTCGAGAGAAAAGCAGAAGCTACGAATTATGATAGGGGCTCGGAGCACCCCGGTATTGTCATTAGTGTCGGGCGACGATCGACGAATCTCATCTCATCGGGCACGTTTTTGAGCTTGTCGCAGTTTGACCGAGATCTCTAGATCTCTCTAGATGCCGTACTCCTCGATTGATCGATTGTCTCGCATCGTGGCTTCGTTTCGAGCACCGAGCGCGTTTACGCTACGCTCGAGTGGAAAAAAAAGGAGGAGCGGGGGGCGGGAAGGCTTCTGTCTCGATGTGCTGCAATTGTAGCATCGTTTACAATCGAGCTTGTACAATTTTACAATCGACCAATTGTTTATTTTATCGTCCTTCGAACGGCACAATTAAACCTGCGACGTGCAGGTTTCGAGATATCAGAAGAACTACGTTTGATTTTAACGAATATCGAGATAAAGTTTCTCCGCGGGTTTCCGCAATCGCGCAAACGACGCCAATTACACGTTCGAGGCAACGGTCGACGCCGTAATTACCTTTCGGTCCATTTAAAGTTAACGGGAGCCCCGGCGCTGGATTGCCGCTGCAAAATTTTCATCCCCGTCGAGTCGCGGCGTGTCTCTCTCTCTCTCTCTCTCTCTCTCTCTTTCTCTCGTTTATTTTGCCTTTTTTTTATTCTCCTTCTTTTTTCGCTCCGGACGCCGCCGCCGCCAACCAACCGATGGCGAGGAACAGCAATTTCCTGAGAAATATCCGGATTTACGGGGCTCCTCGAGGATATCGAACAAATTTAGCGCGAAACACGTAACGAACGAGTTCCGCGGCACCGGGCCGGGCCGAGGGAGGGGAATGAAAGCATCCATATATATATATATATGCTAGTAGAAAACTTTAACTATCTCACAGCTCATAACCCCGTTATGACCCGTGACACGTATCTCCCGCGTTCTCTCTCTCTCTCTCCTTTCTCGTCGCTTATTACTTTCCTGCTCTTGAATCCGAACAAACATCCTTGTCGAGCATTAGCGTCCGCACGGAAACTCGCCTGCCGATCAGCCGTGCTATCCCAAGCAAGAGAGTGTTTCCGGATCAGAAACGGGGAGCAGAGATATCGAGTTAAGCCGCGCGCGCGGTCGAGAGAGGACGATTTTCCGCGTCGCTATCGGACGGGCCACTTTTGTGCCGATCTCACGTGTCGGCGCGGATCTCTGATTCTCCTCGTAAACCTCAAAGATTGCTCGTGGGCGATCTTCCCCCCGGGCCTGCTTGTTATGTCAGCACGGAGGGTTGGTCCCGCTTCCTTCCCCCTGCCGCTTTCGTGTCGCGTCGCTTTCAATAGATTTCCTTTTTCTCTCCTACCCGATCTCTCCGCGGGCGTCGGGCAGATTCGTCGGGTGTGAGTGTAACAAGCTCCCAGCACATCCGAGAATATCTTCCGCAAATTTATTTATGGGCGACGCGCGAGGCGGAATGGCGCGGGCATTGTGTACCGAAGACGGTCTTACACACGACGCCGTGTATAGCTATGTAGCAGGCACGTAGCGGCAAACGACGAACTTATTCATGAGCGGATTTAGGGCCCTGCCGTTGTTGTTTGCTTGTTTACTCATGTACCTAGCCTGATGTATTATTAGACGCTTACAGAGTACCGCTGCCGACGGTGTTATCTTGACACGAGATGCAAATGTATGCGCGGAGATATGCGAAATGCATAGAGTCGCATCAGTGAAAGAAGACACAAATCATAATCCATCGAACGTAGAAGAAACAAGGCTCGCGCCGTGCCGTGAGGCTGGTATCGCGCGATCTAGAATTTTTGCGCGCCCGTTATACCGCGTCTCGCAGCGAGCACGATCGCGTATTCATTTCCGTTTGATCGTTGGCTCGCTCGCAATCGCGAATGCCACCGCGGCGCTGATTAATTCGAGGGATCTTCCATCGCGGATCGCAATTAAGAGTATTCCGCGCGACGGCGCTTTCGCCCTCTCGGGCGAAGCCAGGCGAAACGGAGCGTTTTAAGCGATGATTCAGCGCGTGACTGCGAGCGGCGAGAGACACCCTTCTGTCACTCAAGGAAGCGTCAAACGCTCCGCGGCCATCCCTTGACAGCCACTTAAAAATTACACCGATAATGAAATCGAAGCCTCCCCGCCACTTGTAATTCCCAAGTCAAACCCCGCGCGCGCGAACACCGGCGAACAGATGCGTGCACAATGGTCGAGTCGATCGTCGGTGCGAAATGAATTTAAAGTCGGGATTTGGAGGCATTCGGCGACACAAAACATTCCCCCTTCTCTCGGCGTGGCGTCGCAGTCGCAATTATTACAAGCCGATCGCTCGTAACAGATATTGTTACGGCGTTCCCGATGAAAGGGTCGCGCGACGCGGCGGGGTCGACGAACGTTAACAGCCACTGCGTGGCGTATCGACTCGCTAATCTGCTCGAAAGTAAACTCCACTCGTCGATTAGCGAATCAGGAGACTGAGAGCGGTCTCGATACACCGATCATTCTTCATCATCCCAGGCTTCGCGCTGGGAAAGATCGAAGATAGGCGACGTCGCGCCCGTTGAAAGCTACTGAGAACTGCTTCTTCGTCTCCCCATTTCGTCGCGCTGATTAATCTCCTCCCGGCGTAAACTGCGACAAGCGCAAGGGTGGTATCGCGAGGATACTACTACCCGTCTACTACTGAGTTATGGTCGACGTTGCTGGCGTCTTTCGCGTTTTTCGCGAGTGCATAAAACTCGCGTCGCACTGTGCTCTCGCGCGAACGGCCCGCGATTTCCCAAGTTTCCGCGTAACTTCGTCCTGTCCCATTTAACAGGGAAGATTTAACACTTCCACCGCGTAGTTTACGATACACAGATACGCGTATAATACCTGCGCGCGTTACGAGTTGGAGAGGAGACGAGCGGAACGGCATCGCGCGTTGCGCGCGTATACATCCGCGGCAGCGGGCATTATGCATGTGGTGCCATTCCGGCGTGCTTTAACACCCGTGTATATATAAGGGTGAAATTACATCTCTGGCCATTCCCGTGTGTTTTTGGAACTTGATTAACGCCGCTGTCCTCAACGATTACTCTGTTGCTCTGCATGACGCGGGATCAGTCGACGCGCTCGTTGCTCGGCGATGCTTTCCTTCCCTTTTCCTTACAAATTTCTTTTTCTTTTTTCTTTTCGTTTGTTCCTTCAATTCCACCGACTATTAAAATTAATCCCGATCGCGCGTACGATCCTTGGCGTTCAGTTCGCTCGGTAACGTTTGCAAATCGTTACCGGGTTACCGCGCGAGAGCTTACAGCAAGGGCCAGACACAAACAATTCCCGAGATGTGCGCATTTACGAGCGGCGTAATGTAATCGGTCACGAAAACAAGTACGAAGCGCGAGGGGTGCGCGGGCAATAACCTAGCGGCAATAAAAGTAATAAAAACGCTGCTTTGGCATCCATAAAGCGCGCACTATAAATAACGTATAGCTCAATCTGCCGTTGCGCAAGCATCGATGAATCGGAAAGGAGCCCTACACGGTTGTCGCGACAGCGAACGGCCCTGCGAAACACTCGGCTGCGCCGTCTCACTCTCACTCGCCACCGCCGTCGATCTTTCGCGCGGATATAAAATCATGCATTACCATTTTGAAATTTGACGCGCGCTTAAGCGGGCGTGCGCATGCAGACGGGCGGCCGACGTGCGACGAGGGGGACGGAGTTTTTAGTGTCTACGGATGGGGGGAGGGGGTGCGCGAGAGGCGATAAAAATCGCGAGACATTATACAGATTTGTCGGTCGGGCTGCTTTTACGATTTTCCTTCGCGCCAACGAACCACCAACGTTCGTCGAAAAACACCAGCCAACCGAGCGGCTCCCGACTCCCCCCTTTCCCCGCTTCCCTTCCCCCGCTTTTTATTCCCATAATTTAATTATCTCGGCTTTACGGCCGGGCCGACTAGCTCTAGTGGGTTAGATCCGGCGACCATAACGCCTCACATAAATCCAGGCGAGAGATATCCCGTTTACTTCGCCCGGGCCTCTCACGGATATTCCCCATAAACGGTAGCTCGAGCGAAGAATGGAGCGCGCGACATACATAGACGTCCGCCTTCGACTCAGCCGACCAATTTGCTGCTGGACGTCGCGCTGCCGCTCGTTTAATCGAGACCCGTGATTCGGGCTATGAATTTACGAATTTACGGCTCGCCGTAAATCAGCCGGCGCGATAAGCCGGCCGTTATCGAGCAGCAAAGTTATGGCATCGGCGCGCGGCTATTAGCGCGCATTATCACGGCGCGCGTACGCGCGCATGCTGCACGTCCTATAAATATTTAATTAAATATGTAGATTTGCCTCTCTTTCACGAGAGAATCGTCACGCGCGTTCCCCGCTGTCGGCGATGCTATCGGGGGTAATTAAATGAGCGCGCCGCGCGCGTTCCGCGCCGCACGAGCGAGACGGACGGCACGGGCGCGCGTAAGCGGGCGCGGCGCGGAACTTTCGCACGCGGTCGACGAGGGGGGTGAGTACACCCTCGTGTAACAGCACGCATCGCTGAGCATCGGTTGCCAGGTGGTCGCGCCGCCGGAAGCGGAACTCGGCTACCTCGAGGAGCGTCCCCGGCTAAGCGCTATGGAAATGAGGTCAAACCGCCGAGTGTCGCATCGGGGATGATCGAGGGCTCAGGGGTGAGCAGGGGGGAGAGGAGAAGCGTGGCCGGAAAGAAGCCGGAACGTCGTGCGTCGTGCATCGAGATAATGCAGAATCGCTGCGTGAAAGGCCGCGTCGCTCTCGTTTATTTGCACTCGGGCGGCCGGACTTTTTGCACGCGACTTGTTACCGACTTACAAGTCTCCAGCTATCGGTTTCAATTTGCGAGGGGACGAGGAGCGGGCGGGGCCCGTTTACTTTGATGTAATCTGCAAATAAAGCTGAGGAGGAAGCTGAAACGACCGATAACAAAACGTCGGCCACGCTCGGCTGGCTTGAAAATTGCAAGCACGTTGGGGTTGGGGGGTGGGGCGAGGGGCGAGGGGCGAGGGGCGAGGGAGAATCGTAGGTAGTTCGAGGGCCATCGCTCGTAACAGTGGGACGGTCGCGATGGTGTCGGGCTCGCTACCAGCGTCGCGTCCTGGGTCGAGGGTCGTGCACGTACGACGACGTGGGGACGGATAAAAGAACGCTAACAACATAACGCGGGACAATGCTCGCGGGGGACTGCGGCGGGTCGCGATTTCTTGGGGGCTCGGCAACAGGGCTCGAGGGTGGCCGCGCCAGGGTAATTAGTAAACGGAGGCACGCACTCGGGGAGAATGGTATTCTTCGGGTTTGACCGCTGCCGATCATGCGCGGACGCACAAAGGGGAGGGGGGAGGGAGGAGGAGGGAGACGAGAAACTACGAGCGAATATCGCGCGCGCATCTCTCTTTTCTCTTTTTTTTTCTCCCCCTTTTTCCCTTCTCCTCCATCTCCCCCAACGGGGGGTCATTATAAAGGGGTCAATGTAATCTTTTTGCCCGCTTCCTTTTTTTCACGCATATCCCGTTTTCCGGCGGATAGCGGCGGATCGCCATGGCTTGCTCGTCTATGGACGATCGGAGTAATTTGTTAATTCGAAGCGGATGAGCGCGCCCATTCGCGAAGAGGGGAAAACCGGCGGCATTCGGGGCGAAATTGCGTATTTATGCCGCGCATAATCCGACCATTCTGCAAATGGTGGCGAATCTATCAATGCCGACATATTACCGGTTTCATTTTCCTACGTGGATGGAGACGCACAAAGGCTTAAAAAATTGTTTCTGTTCGTTCGGGTCGCCCCACGCGGCTCGCTGCCGGCGAGGGAATGATCGCTCAATCTTTTTCATCCGGCTCGTGTCCGGATCGCGCGGGAAGGTCCGGCGACGTTTATTCACGACTGTTTTTCCTCCAATTCCGGCCTCTCCTTGCAAGAAACGCGAGTGAAATCAAACACGACGGTCAGCGGAGAGGGCAGAGGCCTGCGGTGATCGATCAAATGAGAGAATCAATTCGGATCTTCCTTACAAAGGAATATATTTCGAATGATGCATCAGCGCTGACTCAAGTCGCTACGATGCTTACAAGAGATCTTGATTATCTCTCGATATGCGTATCCGATACGCATTTATGAGCATTTATTTCCGATCGAGAATATTTGCTTCCGTCTAGATGCCAGAAGCTTCCATTTTACTGCGACGCTGCATCAAGAGCGATCCTAATCGGACCAAACGCGCGATCCAGGGGCTTCATCCCGATCGAGGAACCGATCAAGGAACTCGTTCCATTCTTCCCTCGACCGCGTCGCATAATCACTCGTTGATCTGATCATTCTGCCTTACGAGCGGCGTTTGCGAACAATCGCCGAGGAATCGCGCCTAAGTTAAACGGCCGAGGATACAATTTCCTTTCAATCAGCAGCCGAATCCTTACGAGGCGAAGTTTACGTCGCGCAATAAACCGCCTCGTCTTCCTGACGAGGAAGTATCCACGACGAAGCGACAGAGAAGAACGAGAAGACGAGACAGAGAGGGTAGGAGAGACGCGGCGACGCTAGGCCTGCGAGACGGGAACGATTGCGAGAAATAAAAGTCGCAGGGTGTGACTGATCGTTTATCCTTCGGGAGGGACTGGCATGTGTACGCACGGGGAGGGCGGGCGGGGACCAGAGGGAAGAGAAGAAATGAAATCGTTACGCGTCGGGGGATATTAGGGTGTTACGGAGCGCCCTGCTCTCCTCCCTTTCGGCCACGCGCATCGCCGACAGGATGAAGAGAGAGAGAGAGAGAGAGAGAGAGAGAGAGAGAGAGAGAGAGAGAGAGAGAGAGAGAGAGAGAGAGAGAGAGAGAGAGAGAGAGAGAGAGAGACGCGGAGAGGAAGAGCGTAGAATTTGTACCGCCGCTGCGATACTCGTTTCGCGATAACGTTCCGCATTCCCGCCGTTTCATTTCGACTTTCGCGTAACGGCGTCTCCGGTATATCGATGCCAGCGGATGCGGGAACGAAGCGCCACGTTATTGGGAGGAATTTAATCTCCGCCGGCTATTCTCGCGTGACTATTACGTTTCTCTGGCCGGGGACAGATCGGCGGAAACAATTCTGTTCTTTAAAACTCTCCTTTGTACCTCGAATCGAGATCGCGAGATCATGCTCAAAGCGCGGTACGTTAGACGGTGCATTAGTCGCGGCTTCGTACGCGGAGATTCTCTCCGCGGGCATTCCGCGAGAAGAATTTAAATGGCTCGGACTTGCTACTCTCGATTAAAGCAAGTGCGCTCCCGTGTAATCCCGACGAGATCATCATTTTAATTTTCCGGCCTTATCGTAATGTTTTTGTTTGATTCGATCGTAGGAGAGATTAAGATCGCGCGATTGAAATCAGAAACCGGAATGTTGATTCCTTTTTCTGCGGCGAAAAATCTGAGGAACGATCAGATTACACGGCGGATACAGTCAGACCCGTCGATCAGACCGATTACTCCGCTCATCCGCGACTCCGCGAAACGCTGACTCCTCAGCAATCGTTGCGCGTGACGCACAATCGCAAGTGCAGTCTCGCAATCCGGTAGGAAGATGATCGCGCTTGTCGGCACGATGTAATTACCTAATGAGCTAATTGGATTAGCATTCGCAACCACAGCTTTCCCAGCACGAAAGGCGCACCACAAGCGCTCCGCGTTCTTATCGGATGCAGTCGTGTGCCGCGCGTAATTGCACACATCGCGGGAGATAATATGCTAACGAGGTAAGCGCGTTTAATGATATGTGTGAATCCCACCGTACACGCGTTCTCGCGATGTGTGACTAATGGGGAGGGAAAGGAGATTATCGGCGGGCGATTATCGACCACTCGTCATTTCCCCGAAAACGCGCCGCGTTACGGATTATTCATTACCGCGCGTTGCGAGCACGCGAAGAGCGAAGAGCTGCCGTTGTTTCAGAGAGGCGCGCGATTTAGAGCTGCTCGTGGATAATAAACGGGAGATAATTATCGATCCCTTTGCTTCCTTTCTCGAGATGGATTGTCTCTCTGCGTTATTCCTTGATGTGTCTGTTGTCCGTGTTTGTGTTTATGTTTATCCTAGTCAACGATGTTGACTTTCGTATCGCGGAATCTCGAAGACGCTCCGCATTTCAGGAAAATCCGCGCCGCACTCGCATAATTGCGCTCGCTAAGCGGAGACGAGCTAATAAAAGCGTCCGCGTGATAATTAGTTCTGGGCGGGGGTGGCGGCTCTTTTAATTGTTATCATTAAATCGAGGAAGCGCTCGGTTGAAGGAAAAAAAGCGCACGGGGGTCGAAATAATAGCGAGAGATAAAAGGAGGGTTGTCCTTGCTTAAGGTACGTCCGTTTATGATTGAGGCTGCTCGCGCTTTAGTGGCTATTTAAAAACTCGGCTTTATTACGTTTCCCGGCCGCTTGCAATCTTTTATCGTCGTCATCCCGCGGAAATCCCTGGATTTTCTAATTATGCATTCCCGTGTCTGCCATTGGAAGTCGTCCGCGTTTCCAAGAAACTTACGCAAAGACTCGTTCTCCGCGCGCCGAGTCTCGTTCAGCGTTATCAGCGCTTTCGACGATAACGTCCGCGTTCCAATTATATCCGAATCTCGCGAATGTCGATACTCCGAGGTATGGAAATCGCAGTGAGAACTCGGCACGAACCGCGCCGACTCGAGGTCACCCGGCATATAATAAGGAAACGACCTCGTGGCGCGTAACCTCGTGAACCCCAGCCGATCCTAAGGCATACGACGTGCACTTCGTCAACGATCGTCACGCCGGCTTTACATACGTTTGAACCCGACAATGCCCGGGTTAAACGATATTACATACGCATTCAGTGCGCGAGCCGCGGAGATATGCGAACCCGGCGGGGTTAAAGCGGAGATAAATCAGCGTAACGTTATTACGCCTCATAGAAATCGTAGCCACTTCTGAATCCATTAAGGCCGCTGTTATTTCATAGTGGGATCCTCCGGGGCCAGGTGTAAAGACTCTCCAATGCCGGTGAGAGGGCGGCGATACTGGCGATCGGGGAGGAGGACGGAGACGAGATGAAATCGAGAGAGAGAGAGAGAGAGAGAGAGAGAGAGAGAGAGAGAGAGAGAGAGAGAGGGAGGGAGAGAGAGAGAGAGAGAGGTTGACTGATCGTGGACGATTCGTCAAAAGGTTCCCATGGGCGCGTATGCGCGCGCGTGTACGCTACGCTTTCAGGCAGCTTCTTTCCTTATGCGCGTCCTTCCACGCGGTTACGTACAGGCGCGGGCCCTTTGTCCCGAGGATGAGTCAACCTGCGACGGAATCGGGTCGTCTGCCCGACAATGGATTGATTTAGTGCACTTGTGTTTGAGTTGGCCGGAATGCCTTAGACAGCTCCTTAGATGTCCCTCCCCCGCGCGCCGCACTGCTTGCGTCGCCGTACTTGCTACGTCGCGGGAACGCGAGCTAAAAGAATTAATCGTTTGCACGGTCGTGCCAACTGCTCCAGCCTTGCCGGCATAACGGCCATTTGTACACGCATTTATACACGTCCCTATTCTCATTCCCAGAATTTTAACAACAGCGGATGGTCCGGCTTCACTCACGCGTCGATAAGAGAACGAAACGGCAACGAGCATTCGCCGATTCCCTCGGGCATTCATTAATCTTAATCTCCGCTCCGTTCTTCCTCTCGACGGGGCACACTTTTCTCCACGTTTCCGTGAAACCTCCGTCAGGGAAGTCGCCAGTCCTGTGCCCGGTCGAAGGATGAGGCGGCCCTGGACTGGCGAACGCGCGCGTGTGCGTTACGTATGCGTGCGGATGGGCCCGCGATGTCGGGTCACCGGTTCCCCGTCCATTATACGGCGGGTCGCGGCGATGTCGGGGCTCGATGTGCCTTCCACCCACGGCCTCTTTTCGGGGCGCGCTCGGAGAAACCCCGGGGGATTATCGCGCGATCGGATGCCTGGTCACGCGCGCGCGTATGACGCGCCTCTCGCGTGACTCCACCTGCAAATCCGGCCGGCGCACGGATTTGAAACGCGTCCGTACGTATCGTCGCTGGCTGAATAGCGGGGGGGGGGCTTCGATTAGCGCGCGGACGATTTCAGCGCGCGGGACGAGCGCGAAGCCGTGGATATCGATTGCGTTCACGTTCTATTACGCGCGCCTCGTCACGAGCGCAACGATGTATTTTGCATCTTTCTTCCTTTTTCTTTTTTTCTTCTTTTTTCTCGCGCCGGAGGCAGGGAGGAAAGGAGAGGTGGGTCCTATTTTGCGAGACTGCGAAACGGGAAACGTCGTAAGAGAAACGTTCCATCCGCCGACGAGGACGCTGGATCCGGATTTGATGACTTTCGATGACGGCCATCGATTTTAATTCCGTTCATCGGTTCTCCTCTCTTTTTTTTCTCGATGCTCTGGATCCTTTGATTTATCGAGCGCGGAGGAACGGGACGGAACGCGCCTCGGTCGCGCCGCACCGCGCCCGGTGAAATAAATACTTTAATTATTGGGAGATAAATGCACGTTAGGAGCTGACCAATTTCTTTTTCGGCGCGACACCCCGGCTGAGAAATGGATCGTGATTTTTCAGGATCATACTGCGAAATCGGCCCGACGATTCCCGTTATTCTTTTTGCCCTCCGTCCGAGGCTTTATGCCGGATGCATCCGTCCATTTTTTTCCTTTTTTGTTTTTTCGTTTTTTTTTTCCAGACTGCCATTTTCCCCGGTCGCTTTTTTTCCGCCCGGAGAGTCGCTATTTTTTTCGGTCGAATCGACACCTGAAAATTCCCGCCGACACCTCGTCGCGGAATTATTAATTACCGCGTCGCTGCGCGCGTCCAATCCCGCGTCCCTCTTTCTACGTTTCTTTTTTTTCTGTTTCCTTTGTCTTTTTTTTTTCTTTCTTTTTTTTTTTTATACTCTCCGGCCTCGAATTTCGACGTACGTATGTACGTACGTACGTACGTACGTACGGCAGTTGCAATCGTCGCATTCCGCGCGCTCGATTGCTCAGCACGAACGAACGAAACGCGGCCGTTTGCATGGTGTCGCCTGGCGAACGGCGTCGCGTCGCGACGCATCGCGCCGCTGGAACGGGTGCGGGGGGGGGGGAGAGTGGGAGGAACGTAGGAAGGGTTACAGGATTACATCGACGCGGAAACGCCGCGGCGCACACGCTGGAAGACCATCCTGCGCGACACTATGAAATTACTTTTGTCAGGCAGAGACTGCGGCCGTTGTCCGGGATGAGGGGTGGCGAGCGGGGAGATCGGATTGAGTTTAACCCGGAAAGCTGCTCCGGATAAATCGGAGCGACGCGTTCCCGGCGTGAACTCGATCGAGGAAACTGAAGGGAAGAAAAAAAAAAAAAGAAAAAAGGAAAAGAAAAGAAAGGAGGAAAGAAAGGAGAAAGTCCGAGAAAGATGGACAGAGTTTATTCACGTCGAACGTAGGCTTAACGAGAAAGCGATTTTGTCAATTTATGTGTATTCCCTTTATCGATAAGTTTATCGAACGTCAACGTCGGGATCGCCGATTTGATAAAGCCTCGCGCGATCGAACCTTCCGTGCCGCATTCTGGATTTTTTTAATCCATCCGGGAGCCCCGCTGGTGGAGCATGCTCGTTTAACCAAGCCGAAGACTTTGAGGGGGTTGAGGCGGATTGAGGGTCCGGTGAAGTGGTGCAACCTACGATCAGATTTCACGAATGAATTCATCGTGGCTCCGGCTGACAGCTGGCGGGAAGTCTGTGCGCGCTCTGCCGCGAGCGAGCACTGCAACAGTTAATCCGCGGTTTGCTCCTAAGCAGACGCACTTCTTCGGATTAAGGTCGATGATGCTATTTGTATCGGGCTTAGCCTAGTTCGAGATACGATGGCGAGATTAAAATCTCGCGGCGGAGAGCTCGACGCGCTTCGTCGTCCGCATCGAAGGCATTTGTTTTGCTTGAAATTCAGCTGACGCAATGTAACATTGCAATTCCTCAGCCGCTAGCTCTGCGTTTAATCTCTCCTTGTTTTTGTTTGAACGTTGCTTTAACTCATCCAGAATAAAATTACTGCCGGCTGCTCCAGGGGAGGAAGTTGATTTTACCTAAAGCGCTGTTGCATCGCTGTTTCGCTGGACCTTCCTTGGATAGATTTTCTTTCACGACCGAACAGGGGAGCGGTTGACCTCGTTAAGGGTGGGACAAACAATTGTTTTCGACGCTCGCCCGCTCGGCGGACGATACGACTGGACACCGGATCGTACATCACCCGATGACAAAAGTCGCGTGTTTTTGCTAACGGCGGCGAGTCTCGTGAGGGATGATCTCGATGCTTCAGAACGAGGTATTGAAAAATGAGTGGCTCACATCGGTGCACTCAGCCGATCGGCTCAAAACACGCTCGTTGCTCCGCCATCGCTTTGTCAAGCCTGGATCCTCCTCGTTCTTTCCGCAGTACGAACAACGAAACGCATTCCCGTTAGACAATCGGGGGAGGAAAAACCGGGAATCACGTCGTATCGGGGCGACGGTGGGTCTCGAACGAGACTACACCGGCATAATTCCGATAATGAATACGGTATTAAGTAACACGTGAAGGGAATGCGCCGTGGAAATCCGGCAATTCGCCGACGCGGCGTAAAACCTCGGCGAGTAGAGCAGAAAAAAATCGGAGACAAAGCATCGACAAAAGGCGAGGTGATTAGCGGAGGGCAGACAGCGGGAAAAAGAGAGAGAGAGAGAGAGAGAGAGTGAGAGAGAGGGAGAGGGAGGGAGGGAGAGAGCGAGAGAAAGCCAGGGAGAACGAGGGAGAGAAAGAGAAAGAGGAGTTGGAATGGGGGGATAAAAGTGTACCACCGCCTCGTATTATGCGCGTGCGCGCGCGCGCGCGCGCGAGTACGTTCACGTACCGCACGCTCGGTGTGAAGCATAAACCGAAGCATAAACCGGACGGAGCGGGCGTAAAACATAAAACGCAAAATGCAATGCAACGCGCCCGGTGACAGATGCCGTTTATTAACAGTGTGCGTGCATCGTGCGAGCACGGCCGTGCGCGGATATGGAGCCGCCGCGGTACTTCGCTTGGCGCGGCCCGCGAATGTTCTTGATCGCCGTCACCGACGCTTTTCCCGGCCTTCGCCCGGCACCGGCCGTTTTATTATTCATCCCGTGCGTCCTACGCGCCGTACGTGTCGAGTACAGCACGGAACCTTTAAAACAGGGAACTTTAAAACATCGCGCGGAATTAGTTTAATTCGCGCCGAAGCGGCGATCGGCGGCTGCGCGTTACGCGCTTTTTGGACTTTCCGCCGCTGCGTTCCGCGACTCGCCTCGCGAGGTACGCGGGTTCTCGTCATCTGCCATTTGTTTGCTTTCCTTTCTTTTCGTTAAGCTTTCGTTAAGCTGAAGTTATTGAGTTTGCGGACGCGAACAAGATGGAAGACGCTCGCCGCGTCTTGGAGTGAAATCTACACTTCTCTACACTTTGGCGCGCGTGCTCGCAATACTGATTCGATATGCGCTTTGCTTTCTTCTCATTTCCGCGAAACAGGACTTTACTTTCCAACGGATAAAATATGTACGCGCAATCGGCACGGCCGAGCTCGATTAAGAATCAATTACCGGCTAACCTAATAAAGCCGCGTCTATCGCCCGTCCACTGGCCAACTTTCGCCATCTCTTGGTTCTCCGTCTCGTAGGCTCCTCTTCGGAGAGTGATATAATTAGTGTTTATATAAAGTTTCCGGACAAACCACGTCCATCCCAAAGTTCCAGTTCCGGAATCGGCTGAAATGTGCAAGGCGTCGCCGCTCGCTTCGCCTAGAAAAAGTTTGCGCTGCAAACTTAGGAAGCCCCCCTAAAGCAATCCTCCTAGTGGCGTGAATCAACGTCATTCTAATCGAATTTATCCTATCTAGACCCAATCCGACTTTCATTGTCGTACAATCTGCAACAGTCGCTAACGAGATAACCATTCCGATGAGGTTCGCCGTCCGGGATATCCGAGTTGACACTCGACTCTGCGAGTGCGAAATCATCGGTAGTTAGAATCGCCTTGGGGGCGGAGGGGGAGTCGCGTCGTCGGGGTTGGCGGGTCCACCCTCATCTCCGCGACACGAGAATTAAATGCATTTTACACTCTGTTTCTCCATCACGAGGAGGGCGCGCTGGCTCGGCCCCCCTAATGTCCGGTGACTCGGCAAAGTGCTAAGATGACCGAGGCATCAATCTTCACGCTTTCTCACTTTTTGTCAAAAGCCGGCGCGGGGTAATCTTCCGTCTTCGGTCATCCGCGATCGTTCCCGGAGCAACGCTCGCCGAGAGGGAGAGACAAAGAGGGAGAGAGAGAGAGAGAGAGAGAGAGAGGGAGGGAGGGAGAAGGGGAAAAAATGGCAGCTAATACCCAGCCTCTTGTCGTTCCTCGTGGTTTGGAGCATCCTCCAGGAGCTTCCGGTCCTGGGACGTTGAAAAATCGCACCCGTATTTCCCGCCCTTCGTATCCGCTTCTTCGAGCATGACGCGTCCAAACAGGAGCGCATGGCAGAGTTTGACACATCGACGCGTGATAAATAATCCCGAAACGCACGAAACGTGTGGGTCCGGCGCACACATTTGTACAGTGAGACTCGATCGGCGACGTGCCGACGAGACACTCGCTTCACGTATTTTTACGTATTTGAACGAACGAGAGATCCGCTCGATTAATCGCCCGTTGCTTACTCATTCCACGCGCGGTATCGTGTACGTGTACTTTAGCATAACTTAGTGGAGCTTTAAAAGTTCATAGCGGAAATTGCGGCGCCGCGCCGTGAAATTCCGATGCGAGAGGAGCCGTTTCCCTCCCCGGCTTTCCCCCGACGAATTTCCATGGAGCATAACGGTCGCGGAGACACTCGCGCTTTATTTTCGAAAACGCGGACCATCGTCGAGGAAGCTCGCCACGTCGTCGCGCAGTCTCTTATTCCGAGCTTCCTCGCGCGCGACGTCGCGCATAAAATAAGTATTATGCAGAATACGGGAGGGTATCGTCGCGCGACAACGCACGCCGGCGACGGCTGTCCCGTCTGCCGCCCTCTCGCCCTCTCGTTGCTCTTTGCTCGCTGCTCTGGAGATATCCGGGACCCGAAAACTAATAAGAACGTGTGAAATACGCGAGTCTTCCGAGCAATAGCCTCCCGGAGCAATCGCTGAATTCTCGCCCGAGGAGAATCACGCTCCTCTCGCCTTCCCGACGAGCATCTCTGCCCCCTTCCTGGACGCTCGTGCATACGAGCGCGTGCATAAGAAAGCAGCAAGGGTGAGAGGAGCGACGTTCGTTGACTCGGTCGCCTTGGTAAGGTCGCCGAGGGCGTCGATTGGAGGAGGTGGGGCGGGGAGGAGGAGGAGGAGGACGAGCTGGAGGACGGCAAGAGAGAAAGAGGTGGCGGTGGTGGTCGCTTTCGCGGTCGCCGTAAAAAAATCGCACCACCGACCGCGAGACGAGGCAATAAGTTTCGTTGGTTTATCGCCGACGCTTCCATGAAGGGAACCGGCGATGTCGAATCGTTGCCAGTGACCGCACCGGTCCGCGCGCATAGGTGCTCGCAAGTCCGGCGCGTCGGAGAAGATTGCCTTGCATACGCGACACACCGTTCGACTGCGTATATCACCGCACGTTACGCGTTATTCGCACCCGCCACGCACGGAGGACGGATGTTTTTCGAGGCGCGACGCGCGCTGAAGGCCCGTGACGGCGGGGGGRCGGGGGACGGGGGGGRAAAAAGGGATGCCGCTGCCGCGCTGGTCGGGGCGATGCATTCGGATACGCTGCGCCGCAAATCGCACTACTTTGGGATACCCTCTGACATTTTTATGGCCCTTGCCTCGCCACCGCACTACCGGACGAGCGAGAGAGAGAGAGAGAGAGAGAGAGAGGCTCCTCGTGCTCCGCGTGCCTACATTGTGCGCCGATAGCAGTTGTAAATCGAGAATGCCCGTAGTCTTTTTCATTTTTGTGCCGCGAGGGCGGGCATACGCGTCGCGGAGATTTAGTCGAATGCGAGAACAGATTTGTGGCCGGGATACCTGCAACTCGGAGCGGCTTTTCAATTTCTCGCGGCACTCGCGATGTCGAGAGTAACGCGCCATGGTTCTTCAGCCATTCCGTCATTCCGTCATTCGATGATCAGCCCGGGGATATTGCTCGTTTTTATTTTCAACGTTGCAACGTTGCACCTCCCGCGGATCGTGCGCTTAAAGGGACGCATTGTCGAGACGTTAATGTATCTGACCGTCAAGCTGTAATCATTTGGCGTTTTCGCATTGAAAACTCTCGCGCGAAATCAATTTTCGCTTGTCGTTGACGACAAGCACAAAACTCTCTGCCATCGTGTCATTCTTCCGACAAATGTATTGTTCTATTATATAGCTCGCCTATTCAGCAGCAAATTACAACGGCGACTCATTGTTTCCTTGATCGACAAGCGCAAAAGTGGTTCTTATCGATCAACGAAGATAGATAAAATAGGAAACACTCGCGCCGCTTGATTTTGTGAATTTTCCAGCGTGTTTAGACGATGGAATCGTCGCATCTTTCGTCGAGAGATAGAGATAGTCGGATAGTTTGGCCGTGGCGGATACGTAGACGGTTCGTATCGGTGCTCTCCGTAGACAGAAGACGAGTTATCCAAGTCTGGCCGTTTCAACAAGTAAATATTTTGTTCGCTTTACTGCCATCATTCGAGCCACCGCCGGCGGTGGAATTCGCGGAAAGAGCAGCAATATGTAGCAGTTCCTACCGAGAAAGCAGGAACGATATGTACCGAGACTTTCTCGTACGCGTGCACTCAGGGTTGAAAGAACTCTCGCACATTTCGCCGCGACAGTGATCCTTGCGGTCTCGTTACCGTAAGTCCGACAACGTTCGCGTTCCGCGCGCTCTCGTTCGTTTCAATGTTCGTCAGAGTACATGGATACTTTACGAGAGAGAGATAGAGAGAGAGAGAGAGAGAGAGAGAGAGAGAGAGAGAGAGAGCATTAAATTCGAGCATTAAAACGTGCGTTTACGTACGCGCGTTCGGAAGCCGCGATCGATCCTCGGATCGTTCCTCGAATCAGCCAGGTGTTTCTCCATAATACGCTAAAACCGAGAATAACCGATCTCCGATGTTTATAGACGCGAGTCCCCTCTGCACAGGCAGGTCCGGAGATTACAAAGTTCCGGTCTGCGTCGCTAATTATACGCTTATTTACGCTGTGCCGGCCGCCGTGCGAGTGCGGTGGCGACGTCGGCGTCACGGCACGTTTTCGCGGCGCGAGAAGAAAAGGATTTGTCGAATAATTAATCGCCGTACGGTTCGGCGCGCGAGGATAAAGGTGGAGAGAGCACGACACAGGCAAGTCCGCGTGCGTGTACGTGCACGCGGCGGTCCAACCGAATGTACCTACGGTAGCCGGTAATGCCCGGTAGTCGTGACAGGCAGGATGAGGGGAAGCCAGCCGACCGCAAATTAATCCTCGAGAAAAATTCCGGCTGCGGCAATATTCCCTTTCGGCGCCGTCGTCGCTGAGGACGAGGACGCGAGTTCTTCTCGGCGCGGGGGCGACGAGGGGTAGGCGGGGGGCCTCACACGACGAGAGAAGAGAGGACGCCGACCGAGGCGCGAGGCTTAATCGAAGTCTTGACCTTTAAGGTGACGAACGTGGTCCTCCGCGCGCCTCCTCCGACCGGCGCGCGACATTATTTATTTATTTACGCCACATTCAATTACGGCCGCGAGACCGCAAAACTGATTGCACGCCGCGTCATAGCCGCGCGCGACCGGGATTCGCGATGCTATTTGCATGCAAATTCTTTCCAGACGCGATCCCGCACGCGGAAGAATCCGCACCGTGACAAATCGGGACCGCGCGCGCTCGACGCGCGCGCAAGCGATGGGCCGGTCCCCTCTCACCTTGCTGACCCGGCGTTTCGACCCCCGTTTCGCGACGTCGCCCTCCTCGGCCCTCCTCGGCCCTCCTCGGCCCTCCGTGTTATTCTTTATTGTCGGCGACCTGTCGGTTCTTACGTCGCAATCGCGCTTTCTCTTGAATTATTAACTCTTAATCCTTTACTGCATATTGCACGCGTGGAATTTAATCTCGTCGCGCGGATGCCCTCGCGCATTGTTTTCCTGCGGGGGATTCAATACCGGCCGTTAATGGCCGCGACTTCTGAGCGGCCGCGATGAGCCGTTAAATCGACGTATCGTCGGCGCAAACACCCACGTTGTTTTTGATGCGTGCATGCGCGAGTCAACAAACACGGATCTGCTAACCGAGCCAGCGCTACTAGTAGGCGGATAGTGATCGACAAACAAGCGGATCGGCTTTAAAAAAACGCTTTCACCGTGTACACACTTTGCTGCGAGTAATGAAATATCGCTGAGTTTTCGATCCTTATTTTTCGTTCGATCCTTATTTTCTCACGCACGCGCACACATACAGGCAACCACGCTGATGTAGCATCCATCTTCGAACCTCGCTGTTTTCCAAAACATTTTTACCTTCATCGATGAGAAACGGCGTGTTTGCGAGTAATTATTCATCGCCTTTCCGAACGGTCACGGAAGAGCAAGACGGTCCTTCTAATTTTCGTTCGCGTACTCGTTACGCGAGTAACGCGAGACAATCTCCAGATTATTTTCTCTATCTTACGAGAGAGAAGAGAGAATTAGCAATGCTGCGAGAATCCGCGTATTCTACATCGTTATCCAAAAATTGCATCTTCGCATCCTTTAAATCTCCGTCAAACGGAAGGAACGATGCGTGCGCGATACGCATCGCTGTCGCACGCGCGGACGACATTATTTTCGTCCATAAATGACACGCCGCCGGCAGTCGGGCCGGTCCCTTGGTCGAATAAAATTGATAGCACGAGTAAGATTTGAGGCACCACCCGAGGCGCAAGATGCCACTGACAATAATCTCGTTGTAAACATTTCGTAACAACATAATTGCCTGTCCGAAGTCAGGCGTGCGCCGGTCCCCTTTCTCTCGCGTGGTCGTCTCTCTCATTCTTTCGCGAACCTCGCGGAGAAAGAAACGCCGGGGGTCCTTTTAAATTGGCGACTTTTTCGGTCAACAATCGACCCTTCCGGAAGGTCGATAGCGACCGCTTCGTCTCGTTCTGTCCCGTTCCGTCTCGTCCCGCTTCGTCTACCCGATCCTCGGCCCGTGAACAACCCCATAGACACCCTACGGCTACGCTATAATGGTCATGGGCAGCAAGGGCTGAAAGGAAGCCGCTCGAACGCATCTATATATATAGATATATATATATATATATATATAGATATAGATATATATATTTATATATTCATACATATATAGCGACAAACTAAAGTTGCTGAATAGAATTTGGTTTCTCGGGTGTTCAAAGGGACAGGCGGATCCGGATGGTTTAAGGTGAGATTTTGCGTTTCCCGAGCCTTTTTTCCGCCAATGCTCCCCCATTTTTGCGGGCAGAAACGAGACGCTCCTCAAAGGAAGACCTTGTTTGCGACGAGCCTATACGCGGCAGGCTTCGGAATCCATTTTCGGGGAAGATAATGTCGATTCGTCGGACGGAAGAACGTAACGTCTGCTTCGTAATTGGATGACGCATCTGCAATAAGAATGCTTTGGATTTTCTCGCATCGATATCCCGAATAATTTCGATTACAGCCTCGGCCAGGCTGCCATTCGGGACTGCGGTTGCGTCGCATAATCGGGAAAATTTTATCATTCGCTTATGTATAACCCGCACATACGCCGTCGATTTTTGACAGATGGAAGATGGCTCCGACAGCAGCACGTGTTAGCAGCACGTGCGTGTCTGAGGGTGCGAAAGTAAATTTCGATTAACTGCACTGTCACGGGTACATCGTGATACTTTTGTCGGGCCATGGGATAACCATCGCCACGAAGATGTATTCGCTATTTCGATACTCGTGTGGTGAGTCATTAATTCCTATTTGCTTTGTGCTCCTCGTGCTCGTAAGTATCGTGTACGTAAATATCAATAGCAGCGTTTTATTTGCCTTTTAATTGGAAGATGAAACGACGAAATTAATGAGACTTGCATGTGTTCTCGTTCGAGATCAGTGATTAATAAAATTTACGCACCGGAAGGACTCCGGCGCGCGTGTTCCGTGAGAATAAAAATGGATCCATTTGCTTCCATTTGCTCGCAGTAGCTGTTTTTTCTTTTTTTTTTTTTTGCTCAGGGGCACAGCAAGATAATTCATTTATCCGTTCAGCGTCTCGCCGGAGAAGAGAATCATTTCCATTCCTCAACATCCAGCGACCTCGTCTAAAGACAGAGGACCCCTCGCCTTTTCCTCCCTTTGACATTTTGCCATCGCTCACCGACGAATACGTCTTATCGTCGTGCCGATAAGCCAGAGTCCACTCAATATATCCCCCTGGTGTTGTTTCTTTTTCTATTTCTTCCACGTCGACCGCCTCTCCACCGCAATCGCGGAATCGCGAGATCGCCAAGAACGTCAGAATGTCGAAATTTAAATCTCCCCGGAGGGAAGCGAGGTCACTCCGCGATACGGCCACTCTTTTTCTCCGCCCATCTTTCCCGTTCTCTCTCTCTCTCTCTCTCTCTTTCTCTCTCTCTCTGTCCGTATTACTTTTAAACTTCCGACGATATATCACGCGAGAAACGGGCAGCGGTCAGTTGCTGCATGGATACCGCGCACGGACAACGGCTCCCTATAAAATACGTCCGAGCCATTAATCCCGAATAGAAGGAAAATATTCAGGCCGGCGCTGAATGACCGCGGCCCGTAGAGCCTTAATATGAATACAAAAGCAATATAATTCCGTGTCTATTATTTATCGCCGTCGTTGCACGATCGCCGCGCGTTCGCATTTTGCGGGCGCAAAAACATTTCGGGCGCGACGACGACATTTCGGGCGAGCGACGCGATGCGTTTCGAGTGCGTCAAAGGGCCGTTTGAACGCCCTGCCGATGACGTTATCGGGAATTGTAAAAGGGATTAACACCTTGCCCGCGCGACCGTCAATTGTTTCTCTTTTGTTTCTCGTTTTATCGGGGCCCGTGCCACCGCGCTGCTGACGCAACGGACGGAAAACAAACGCAGGAAACCCGTTCAATCGGCCACCGATGTTTATCCATTTTCCTCGGTCTTCCGCTGAATTTTGTACGCGCTTTACCAGCCGTTACATCAAAGCCGCGGGAAATTGCGCGACCGCGTACACTGTTGGCGATACAAGCCTGTTTTCCTTTTGCTTTTCGCTTCGCGAATTATTTTCTTTCGCTTTTAAATCGCTATTTCTTTCTTTATTTTTGCGAAGCCGTTGCGCTTCGGTAAGATGCTCGCGCGATCGTTGGAAAAAGCAATAAACACCTTATAGAACGAATCATAGAATAAGGCTCGTTTAATGAACCGCACATCATTAAGATGGCTGCTGATGTCACGGATCTCTTGCGTTTTTAATTTGCAACTTGGATCATCTCCCGCTTAATAGAGCGTGAGTTTTCGCATAATTCCCGGAATAAAGGATCTGTCGGCGCATTTTTGCGCCGATTATACGCGAACCCTCCAAGACGTTAAGGTCGAGTCTGCCAGCGAACGACGTCGTTCCCGACGGAGTATCGGCATTATCGTGTCAGATCGGGGTCGTAACCATCCCGAGGTATCGCCGCTTACCGATTTTCGTCAGCGGCTATTCCACGGCCAAGCGTGGCCATTGGCACCATTTTCTTGGTGTAATTACTGGAAAGACCGCGCGGTGATTTCACCCCGCATCCCCTCTTTCGCCCTCGGCCTCGGCCACCATCATAAGTATGAGGCTGCGCCAGCAGCGAGGCACTATATCCGCGAGGGTGCTGAAGATAACTAATCCCTGTTACCGTCGGCGTTACGTTTTACGTTGATTGCGTCAACCCTTCTCCCCTCGGCCGAGTGTCGTTGGACAGGTCGTCACACTTATCTCCCGCAGAGTGCGGGGCGGCTTTCGGCTGCTTTCAGCCTCGGATATCCGCGCGCTCTCCGGCGGCGCAGCCGGGGATTGCCGGGATGCTACGCTTGTTAACAACATTGTTAATTTCGGCTACGGGATCGTCGCTTTAACACCCGGCTCTGATTAGACGTCTCGCTCTCGCGGCTTGATTAGAATTGGCAAATCCAACCGAGCGTCGCTTTGCCTGATGAGGCGACAATGGCCGCCGTTAGTTGCCGGCGATTGTAATACGTAATTGCGTGATACTGGCCCGCCTATGCGTGGAACGCGCATTTGCGAATAGCGCGGCGCGGCGATAAAGTTGCGCGGTTGTAGGTCGCGGTTAAAGGCAGCCCCCGGATTGTAAATCGCCGGGTGTCGTCCGGCAAAGCCGATCAGCTTAACCGGAGAGAAAGCCCACCGGAATTGCGGAATTCTAGCTTGTTTATATCTCACCGAGTGTCCCCGAATGTCTCCTTCCTCGATTCTCTTATCTCCATATCCGCGCGCATTCCTGCTCAATGTTCGTTTAATCGCTCCGTTGAGCCAATCTCTGCGGACAATTTTGTGATTCTTCCGTCGAGGAATACCTCTGACGGATACGCGCGTCGATTCGAGCATACCGGCTGACTTTGCAAATTAACGCTGCCCGCTACTCTCCCTTCGTTCTTTTCTTCCGTAAACCACGCAACCTGCCGCCGCTTAATCATCGATCAGGAAACGGGGCTTTGTTCTCAGCCTGCCCCAGGCCATCAGGTATCCTCGACATTGCGTGTACACGGATCGACACACGTCTGCCCGAAGGGCGAGCCTGTTTCTGTCACCAATGTCCAGGCTAATTACGATTTCCATGGTCGAGTAAATTAATAAACTCTGTAGTCGCCTGTCCTCGACACGTCGCCGGATCGAACGGGCGATTTATTCATGCGCGACTTGGAAAAATCGCTTCTCCAAATAGACGGACAGTGAGTCACGTGGCGGCATTAGTGCGTCCAACGGATTATTGGCAGGTCGTGATCGTGACATTATGCAAATTGTGTTCCGTTGAATCTTGCGTTACATAATTGATACTTGGCGTCTACGTCCAATCTACGTATTCCATGTCGCGTTTAAATGTGCAGTAGTGATTCTGTGATGATCGATTTGTACTCTGGAACATACATTATCGTGGATCTTGTGCCGGAAGATGTCCGAGTATTTGGACAATTTTTAATATCTCAATCCTCAAATCCAACGCTATATTCATTGAGATTTTATGGCGCTCGTGATAAGGAAAAGGAAGGCGATAAGGAACGGACGGTTCAGCTCCATATTAAGTGGGAAAATTATTTAGATGACGGCATGCATTCAGAATAATGTCCAATCTTCAACTATTCGTCACTACTCGCGGAATATGTCCCGAATCAATCATGTGGACGTGACTACTTAGTGGCCCTTCCGCTAACGACGCGTCATTAATTGGACAGCAATTAATCCAGGCAAAGGAGAGTCGCATATACGCGCGCGCAACGTAACGTTATAAATGACTCATCATTGCGACCCGGGGACGATCCATTAAGCTTTTTCTTAAGCACCGTCATTTGTTCTAACGCCCGCCTTTATCGGAACTTTTCTTTTTGTCCTCGTATTACCGCGCTTGCCATTAAATCGCCCGAAAATCCGCTCCGTCTTCCCAAAGACAGAGCACTTGTGCCGCCAAGCAGGGAAACGAATCTCCATCCGCGGACATCCACTTGCATTTTTCATTCGTCACGAGTCAATGGGACTCACATTCTTTTGCTCTGCGCGCGAATTATCCGAGACACGCGTGCAGCCATCTCATGACCTGTTTGATTTTTGAGAATTTCTCGAGTTTTTCTCTTCCTCTCTTCCTCTGCCTGGAGAATCTCGGCTTACGTTC
Source organism: Eciton burchellii (assembly GCA_020341155.1). NCBI lineage: Eukaryota > Metazoa > Arthropoda > Insecta > Hymenoptera > Formicidae > Eciton > Eciton burchellii. The sequence continues at coordinate 4,090,260 of JAHMML010000004.1, forward strand.
GACGTAACAGATGTAACAGAAATATCGTCGCTCGCATCTCTTTCCGAGTACCGCTCCGAATGAAGCTGCACGCGATGCGCGTGGCCACGTTTCGTCTCGTACGCGTTTCCTTTAAATTTTGCGCCAAGCCTTCGCGGGGCATACGCCGTCGTGACATTATGCGATATGCTTGCATGCCACTTCTCCTAGTGACGATATACATTTTCCAGCGTAGCTTCTTTTCGCTTTCTGCTCCGAGCTTCATCCTGCGACGAATACTGTTTTCCCGTTCGCCGGCGCACTCCTCGAAACGCCAAAATGCGTTTCTCCTCTTATCGCGCGCGCCACGTGTCCTCTCTCTCTCTCCTTCTCTCTGTCTCTCTCTCTCTCTCTCTCTCTCTCTCTTTCTTTCGGAGAGAGAATCGCGTCTCCTCGCTCCACTCTCAATCCACTCGGAACTCGAACTATATCCATGCTTTCCACGAGGAGCACGGAAGGCGAGACTTTCGCTAAAGGCGGGGCCGCGCGACAATCCTTTCAAATCCTTTTAAGTCCATTCTTCTAATTTTATGCTCGCCAGCGCGGATGCGTCTTTTACGAGTGTCTCGAGGCGTTCGCCCCATCAAATCTACGGGGCTCATCTTTTTCGCCGGCACGTACTGTCACGCGGATTTATCTCCTCCATAAGTGAATTACAGGAAATATGTCGCATCCCCGCCGTTCCCTTCGTATTCCTCATTCCGCGAGCCGGTCGGACACTCGGGGCAGGAAGGGACGTCGTTAGGAAACCGTTGTCCTGCTTGTTGTCTTCACCGAGTGCGATTGGGCGATTAAATTTCGTTATGGACAGCGAATCGCGGTCTCGTCTTTACATCCCGTGCGATAATCACGTAACGGATGTGGTTACGTGTACACGGTACGTGTTCGTGTGCGTTGAATCGCGCGCGTGTATCAAAGCCATACACACGAGTAGCGTGGCATATAAAGTAGTGAAGCGTCGAGTATTAAGTACATCGATTAAAACTGTTTGCAGGGTAATTCGCGCGACACGCGTAATCACGGCTGCGACTTTATATCGCGGCAGATGCGCCTCTATAATTCGGGCCAACGGCCGAATGGATCGGTTGCATCGCGTATCCCGTATCGGTTTTTAGGACCCTCCGTTGGAATTATTAAATTGATGCACGCGCGATATCGTGTAATTTCAGCGCGCCACTGCCGATGCGCCAAATGTAATCGGCACGTGGCGGAATTCGGTTACAACGCGCGCCATGCCCGCATGCTGCAACGTATCGGAAGGACGGGCGCGATTTAAGTGAAATTTAGCAAGTAACGCGAATGAAATTTTCATCCGTCCACGCGCCAGCCGCTCATAGCGTTTTAATAGCCGCGCGCGATTTGTTTTACGTTCCGCTTGCGTGACGCCGCGGCGGATCTCCACTTTGGCGAATGAAATCGTCATTAGTTTGTTATCGGCGTGCGCTCTCGCGCTCTCACGCTCGCTGCTGGACTCTCCTAGGATTAGATCGCCTCCATTGGATTTTCCGAGTTTTTCCAGCGGCCCGGTAAATCCTATTTTCCACCTAACGATGATTCGATGTACCGTCCGTCTCTGAACTGGCCAATCCGGTTACCATAATATTTTCGCTGTTATCCCGAGCCTCGAGCCCGCATCGAGGAAGCTCCTTGTCGTAATTTCGTAGCTGCACGTGTCGTTATTATGATTGGATGAGGCTACGCGGACCGCAAAGACACGACTACGATGACGACCTTTCGGGGAACCATTCCGGTATGGTTTTATCATTAGCGTTTACAGTTACGTCGCACCGTTATTATCGTTTCCTTCAGCAGGGAGACGCTCGTTTGCGTTCCAGTGTAATCTAATTGAAGAGATTAGAGCGATAAAAGGCAGCGCGATGTATCGATTATCCGAAAGATCTTCCCCCTTTATTCGCGGGGTGGGGGGAGCGGAGAGGGGACGGGGGGGGGTGATGGTGTTGGCAGGGAGGGTGGGAGGGAGGGAGGGGGAGGGAGCCGCGTGACCCCTCCGCTGGGAAAATCAATAGATGCCGCGCGCTACACGGGAGCCATGCCGCAAATACGATAATGATTCCCGATAATGATCCCGGGTAGCGGTGATTTTAAACATTTTCACACGGCGACGACAGTGACGGCGGCCAATGGCGCCGATGCCGTTTTGAATTCCTCGAGGGATGATCGCGCTTTGATGAGGGTGAGAACGCCCCGGGGGTTAACTCGTATTTCACGTGAGGCTTGTTGTCGGGTGATAGGCATTAAAATGGCGAACGGCGCGCATCGATCAAAGCCCTGACAGATTTTAGATTGCTCTCGTGCGATGCTACGCGTCGTGCCTACGCCGTTTCGACGTTTTCGTGGTCGCGCGAGACTTCATACCGCGGAGAAATTCTCCACGGGCATAGAGAGAGAGGGAGAGGGAGAGAGAGAGAGAGAGAGAGAGAGAGAGAGAGAGAGAGAGGGAGAGAGAGGGAGGCGGGGAGAAGCAACTGTCGTATGACGGATCGTCATGGGCGCGACTATTTAAATCGCGAGCGATCCGGAATCGTTATGCGCCCGCTCGCGATCCGCTAGATGAAACTGTCACGATACGTTAAGCGAGCGCCGACGCGACGGACGCGAAAACACACGGGGCCGTTCTCCGGCAAAACTGCAGTTCCAAACGGCCGTAAAAATCGCCGGGCTTGTTTTTGATTTTGCACTCGAATGCAACCTGTCGGCCGCTGGGCCGCTCGCAGGAGCTGATTGCCGGCTGAATTTATCTACCCCGCTGAGTAACGACCGGGGATTTTATCGGTATTAAGCCCGCGCCGAATTGAGCAGATCTTAAAATGAATTTGATGCTCCGATTCTTTTTTTCACAGTTATCTTTTCACAGTTGCGATTCGATGCGATATAAAGTAATGAAAAAAAAAAAAAAAAAGAAAAAAAAAGAAAACGCTGCGAATGGATAGACGCTTGTTACAGCAAGCGCAGATCGCTGGAATGATGCTCGAAAAATAAATCAATTTCCCATCTCCGTATTTGTCGGCGATGATTAAACGGCGATTATCGTTGCTCCAATCATCCCGGATGTCATTGAAAAATAAACCCAGAGACGCTCGTGAATAGAATTCGGCGAGAATGCGCGGCGAACGGTCGGCCGAGAGCTGCCGATCCAACGATTTTGGTATTTGTTCCTTCCAGACGACCGGACGTTGTCAGGCTGCGCGAGGGGTTCGGATGGTATGCTATTATCATGCGTGACTATTGTCGGACAGAGAGAGTTACCTCAGTCCTTTGAGCAGGACCGATATGAGCATATTTGAACTCACGCACACGCATTTGGTCCATCGACATCGGCGCGCTCCGGCATTCAAGCTACGAGGTGTTTGAATTTAATCAACTTGCTCATGCGTTCGAGACGCGAGCGTCGCGTGAACTCGCACTCAAAGCCCGATTACATCAAATACCATTATATGGTGGACTATTGGCCGTATACTCGATCTCGGCGGCGGTTTTATGAAAGGTAAACGCTAATGCGCGAAGATGAGCGACTGCAGCGTATACTGCGTATACTGCTTTTGATCGAGGAACTGTTCCATCGAGGAATCCGAGCCTGAGCAATGCTCGATGCTCGTGTTCGATTCCAATAACATTAGCCAAGTGTCTCTCAAAGTCCTCATCGTCGTCGTATAATCTGTATAGTAGTCTGAATAATTCTCGGCAGATAATGGAGAGATTAAGGAGCGGAACAATTTCTTGGCGATAATGCCGAAGGAATCTCTCGCGATTAGACTTTATCCCCGAGTTGAGCATGACTAATTAACATCCCCCCCCGTACATCCCTCGTACGCACCGCCGAATCTCACGACCGGTGGTTTAATTTTTCATTGCCAGGCATGGCGATCGCGGCGCGAATTAAAAGTCTCGCTTTCCGTCCCCTAAGGAAGTATGGCGCGCGGTGACAGATAAGCTTTTTCTATCTTTGGTCCATTGTCGGAGAGCTGCAGCGGAAACATTGACTGATCGGCGAGACACCCTTGGAATATATAATTACCGACCCTCTCCTCGCTTGTGCGAGATTGTCAAGCTCCGCCGTTCTTCTGCGATTCACCCGCCGCGCAGCACGAGCTGCTCGCTATCACACCCCACTAATAGGGGATGACTGTAGCGTGACGTCACCAGAACGAAGAGAGAACGAAGTGGCGGGAAAGCGGGAGGAGAGGAGGAGGCCGCCGCGTGATTGATTGGCCCATTCAAATGCTTATGAACGCTCGCTCGGCGAGCGAGAGAGTCAGAAGTTCGTTGGTAGCTGATTGCTCCGCGACAACCTACACCGGCAGGGCCGATCAGTCTTTCGATTGTCATACGCGAAGATAAATAAATTATCGTCCGAGGATGTCGATCCTAATCGAACACGGTTAGCGGCCGGCATACGTCATCTCGCACCGGGATCACAAAGGAGACATTTAAGTCGCTAAACAATCGTTGGAACGATAAATTATCGAGACCCTGTCTCGCGACGTGTCTCGTGGCATTTACGTGACGGCGCGCCGAGCGTAACGATCGTCCACGATGGAATCGTGCGCGGTGTCATTTGTTATCACTCGACGTGCGATTAAGCGCATCCGGAATGCGAACTGTAATTTTCTTTAATTTTCTTCAATGGCGGGCGCGCGGGGAGAGTCACGGAGCTGAATGCGATCCTCTTGTGTCCTCAGCGGTTTCTTTCATAGACGCACCGTTCAGAGATAACGCACGCTCTGTTATATCGGTTTATCGATCGATGGAAAGCAAACAAACTTGGAACATTGCCATCGCTCGCCCGCAGCTAATGCGGGATGCAGCTACAGATGAGATGAATGCTACACCGATAAATAATACCGGATCGTTACGCAATGTCTTCGCCATGATATACTAACGTTTAGTATATCGCAGCCTAACGTCGCGAGCGTAAAATAAACGTCGCCTGAATTATTCTTTAACGCCTCTCAGGAGAACGCGCACTGTCGGCGCGGAAATGCTCGTTCTCGCGGGCTCGCAATTGTTCATCAACGTTGATCGACCGCGCAGACTGTTTTTTTTTCCTCCCCCCTACGCGAGCACGCGAGCCGGTTTGATTAATTAATCCATCTCGCGGAGTCGGAACGAGCCCGCGACACGCGGCGAGTGTATGGAATTCGGGTTTGAATGCATATTGGTAGCGGCAAATGGCGGGAAAGGGGTGCGATGGGACGGAGTTTGGAGCTTTCACGAGAGGAAATCAATATTTCGTGTCGGCGGATTGACATGAAATATTTTCCGGCATTAGTGCTTATTACCTGCACTCGGACCTGCCTCTAACCGCGCCGCGGCTGAAATGAAAGAGTCTCATTCGCGCGTCCGTTCCTTGAATTTTATCTGTCGGCCATTAATCTCACCTACGATCATTCTTCCGTCCGTTTATTATTCTTCCGCAAGGTTTAGGTTCTCCCCAAACAGGGAGAAACACGGAAGGTATTGCCATTGCCCTCAAGTTTTGCGTTTTATATTCAGGCGCGTGTGGCTATATCTTACAAGATGAAGAAATTCAGATCATAGCATGCGATTAAATCCGATTAATCCGCGTTGGATCCATCACGATTACGAGAATCGAGATGCTGATCTTATTTCGTAGCGTTATTCTGCCGCGTGAGAATAACCCGGGCATATGCTAAGCAAACAAAAGCGCCCCTCGCTCTTCGCGAGTCTCTCGCTAGCCGTATATTACGTGTTGAGCATCGAATTATTCCAGAGCTCTTTATTTATTTAAGTCTGTCGTCGAGGAAATTTACCGCTGGGTTCCGTCGATCGAGCAAGTACATTGACGAAGCGCGAGCTATCGACCTCGCAGGATAGCGCAGGATCCCGGCAGCGAGAACGGTAATCCATCTTCAGGCAGCACTTCGGGCGGAAATTCTTTCCTTCTCCATCCTCTTCCGGACACTTCATAAACGGTGCACGGGGTTTCCTCGTGTAATTGGGCCGACGAGGTCGGGGAGGAAATGACCGGAGCGACGACAAATATTCCTCCCCTCTGTGCGCTTTTTTTTCCTCCGGCTGCATAAAAAGATACGATGGACATTAAGCGAGCCTCGCGATGGTTCGGCAGTGGGCGATGGTCCGCGAACGATGGGTCGGGATTCACGGGAGCGTGAATGATCGAGAGCCATGCGATCCGCGAGCGTGTCCAGCGATTATTCCAAAATTTGGTTATGCGTAATGCGATTCGGCCTCTCCCGCTATCGCTTCCTCTCCGCGCGGCAAGGAGATCCCGTTATTTACTTCGGTAATCTCGTATAACGGATCGCTCGCCCCTGTCTTACTTTCTCTCCGTCTCCGGGGGTTGATACGAATTTACTTAGAGGGCTGATTTTCCCGCCACTAGTTTTCTGTCCTGACTGACCGGTCATTTGTCCGGAATCTTATCGCACCCCAGGGACTGACCGAAGAAACGGTGGCTTGTACCCGATGTCGGATGCGTTTCCAAACGGCTGTTCTTCGTCCTTGGGCACCTTGGGGAGAACAACGATACGGGCGAAAGAAGCGTGACGGTAGTGACTTTAAACCTGACATAAACGGACGCTCAAAGTATGATTGATGTCGAGCGGCTCGGATCGCGCTTTTTTTCGCCTCCATGTAACTCGAGGCAATTCGTTTCGCAAATCGAAGGGCGCGTTCTCGTTCTCGTTCGATCGTTTCGCATAATCGCGAAACGTACGGTCTCGAGGCTAGCTAAGAACTAAGATGCCTTTATTTATCCGCCGTCAAATTCCGACGGACATTACCGAGGGTTCTCGGGTAGCGCCCATGGTAAATAGGTGTTAATGCCGACCATCTTCAACGTCGGCGTATCCCTGCGACGACTCGGGGTGTGCCCTGCGACGAGGTTGTAAAGGACGGCCATCAGGGCGGACAATGTATTAAGTACCAGAGGGACACCATTCACGAGGGATTACCTTAAACGCGCAACCAGCTTCTATTGTCTAAACTGATGGCCCAATCTAACTCGAGGCGCGCTAACTGAATTCGGCCATGCCGTAGGAGTTATCTCTTGACCGATTGGATATTGGCGGTGTTTGTTTGCACGCGCGCGCGCGAATGTCGTTCCCATCTCGAGATCCCGATGCCAGATCTCGAGAAAATCAGAATCGGAAGCTCGACCGGCTGGACCGAGCGAAGGGGTCCAGCAGCGAGTTGACGGCAAGGAACGGCCCACTTGTCAGGTGCTTATCGTTCAATGATTCGGATTATTATCGAACAGTGAAAATTCATAGAACCGTTATTACGCTGGAAATGGAATCCCAATTATGGGATTCCGATAAACGTTTTCAACGTTATGGAATCTTCGAGCGGACGTTAAACAATCACGCGCGCTCGATTGGATGGCCATTGACGGTGCTTCGCGCAAACAGGATTTCTCCTTCGGTCGAATGGCTGGAAACTCGCCGGGCGGATCTAATCAAACATTTATGCTAAATCACGAAACAATCCGCACGGAATCAGCAAATAAAAGGGCCGGTAGCCCCATTTCGCCGCCGCCCTTAGAGCCCTCGCCTGGTCATTTGACTCTCCTATTTACTCGTTCAGGACGGACAAAAAGTTGATGGACATTCCGCGCCGGACAAAAGGCTCCGGATTGAACTCGGAGCGAGAAAGAGCGAACGCGCGGCACGGCGACGGCTTGCGGAGAGGATGAACGGTATGTAAATTCTTAGGGTGGGCCGACGAGAGGCCGCTGGCTTTAGCCGGCATTTGCATGCGCCGAGCATTTGCGGCGACAACCACCTTCGCCCTGGTTCTCCTGATTGCCCTCGTTTATTAAGATTAACTTTTCTCGGTGTAATCTCGGCTGCGGGGGCGCCTGCACTCGCGGTGTATCTCTTCCGTGACGTCGCCATTGTTCGCTGTCGAGCCGGCCGACACGAGCGAGCCGAATGGCGAACGCTGTTCGCAATGACCAGCGGCGAAACGTTCGACGAGCCGCGACTCGTCTCACCCGTCGAATGTTTCGTTAATGAAAAATAATTATTCGTAGACGGCGACGGTCGTCTTTTACGAGCGCGTGGAACTAGTTAACACGGTATATGACGGTATAAAGTGTAATGCCGAATGAGCACAAAAAGTGATACGCGGACTACGCGGCTCTCTATTCCGTGGCGACGGTGGCAATGCCGGTCAGCATGCAGCTAACATTAAGCGCTGTAAAGGCGGCCGTTGTAATGGCTAGTTTTATGCGCACTCGCGCCGCGCTCCGGGACTTCTTGCATCATTAACGGGTAATAAGAAAATTGTGCGCGAGTAACCGTACAGCCGGCGTGACCGAGAGCAACAATTAAGCTCTGACATTATTATTTCCCGTCCCTATCCTCTTCCTCGGTGATGCACGCACGCACGCACGCACGCATGCACGCACGCTGTGAAACGCCATGCCCGCGGCATCAGCTCCTATAGATTCGCACGTTTTCTCGAGAAGCTTGGACACATACTCCTTAAGATAATTGCCACGCGTACTTCTTGCACGCGTCTCTCCTCGATGCTTCTCTCCTCGATAATTGCACTGTTGCGCGCAGCATAGGCAGGTATCGAGTATCATTCGTGTGATTCCCCGCTCGTGAACTCTGACCGCGCTAGCTACGGTAGCTAATACATAAATACGCATGTCTATATATATATATATATATATATATATACACACATATATATATATATATACATACATATATATACATATACATATATATATATATATATATATGTATATATACGCGCGGTCTTTATGGAGTTACGGCCATTTTCCTTTAAAAGCGTGCGCGATACGTCGGGCTGCCGAAGAATAGCAAACGACGCGTCGTTTTTCACGGCGAGGTAATGCGAAGCCGTCTCAAATTACATTACACGCCGCTCCGCCGAGCGGCTCCAGCATATAAAAAAAAATTTATACTTTTCATCGCCGTTTTCGCTGAAAAGCTGCAACTATTTACAGCTCTACCGCTGATTGGCGCGGTGCGCGCATTTTGCCGCGATTAAATTCAATTACATTCTCCAAGTTCGTTATACGCTCTTTCCAGCGGCGACGTACGATCGCCGCTCGACCCTCCTAATCTGGGAAGTCACCCCGTTATATAATACAACGGTTGATTACATCGGGCGTAGTCACTCACACCCCCGCCGGCAGAAGTGGAGCTCGCGTCATTTATCAAACTCGATGCCACCCCCGGCCGACCGATCTCTCTCTCTCTCTCTCTCTCTCTCTCTCTCTCTCTCTCTCGTTGCTCTTTTCCTCGTCTGTACATCAACGATATAAGCGTGATTTTCGCGTCGCGATTGGTATTACCCGTCAGACTCGCCGACGAGGATCGATCTACCAAACACGATACACGACTGGCAGAGAGCGACACTTGGACAGAGAGAGATAGAGCGAGTGAGAGAGAGAGAGAGAGAGAGGGGGGGGGAGAGAACGGAGGATCCTTCCTCGAAACATCATCATTCCACTTCCGTGCAACTCGCTCGTGCATCGTGCTCGGAATTCGTATATCCGCGCGATACCGACGATCGATCCATGATGTGTCGCAAAACGGAGGAAATGGAGATTCCGTATGTGAATGTGCTCGTCTCTCGCTTGTCGCGAATCCCCGTCACTCCTTACTCGTCCGAATACGGATTGCATGATGCGTCTTTCTTCGAGACGTCCGACAGCGATCTCCCGAAAATGGAATCGGACAGGGCGCGTAGCGTTCCTCCCCGAGAACGATATTCACTAACGAGGAGTAGATACGACTAATTTGTCGATAGTATTTTGCAATCATACTCCGCGGAATATATGAACCATCTCCTAGGATGAAGTCAAAGTCCAGTCATGACGCGGTTATTAATCACGAGGATAATAGCCGGAGCTGCACGCTGAAAGCGTTTCCAAACGCTCCGGCCCCCGACGCGAATCCCCTCCGATGATATCGTAACAAATCCGACCGAAAATCTCCGGGAACAAGTTCAACCACTCGGCGCGGCGCGCATCATCCATATTAAATCCGGGACGTATCGCGCGTATAGCGGTCTCTTTCATTTGCGATAACATAAATTCATCAAAAGTATTTCCTCGGAGAGATACATCGATGCGTCACTTCGCGCCTTTTGTTTGCCGCTTCGAAACGGCGAGTTTAACAGACAGAATGGGGCCTCGCGAGTTTCCGACTCGGCTCTAAAAAATATACGAGACCGATTATCGCGATTGCAGCCGCTCGTTCTTCAGCCGAAACCCCTCTCCCCTCCGCCCTCTCGTCCCCCCTCTCTCTCTCTCTCTTTCTATCTCTGTCTCTGTCTGCCCCCATCTCGCTGTCTGCCTCTCTCGCTCTCTCGGGGGGCGCAGGACGTCCGAATTTTTGCCGATGATGCCAAAGTTCATAAGCGCATGAAACGACAGAGCGGCGCATCCGAATGCGTTTTAGCGCGGATCAAATGCATTACGCGTATTGCGTGCGGAGACCGCAGGCATACACGAAGCTTATAGGCTGCATGCGGAAAGGATTACCTCCCGCCGGGGAAATTATTGGCACGCCGCACCACGAAGAGGCTAAACCGGCCGCGACAGTGGTTACGCCGTCGCCATCGAAACGGTTTAAACTGTCATTACCTGTCGATCAAAGAAAGCAGTCCTCCCCCTCCGATCGATGACCGCTCTCGTACGTCAGATTTGCGGGCAACAATGGGGCCGCGCGCGTAACGACCCCTTATCGGGGCTTAATAGCGATTCCGCTGCGCTGGATTCCGACTCTGCATGACGAAGTTTGGAAATTGCGTTGCGCACGTTTCATCGCATTCCGCGTTCGCCAACAGTCTCGCGGTCCGCATTTTTCCGCGCGTGTTGCGTGAAAGCAACACCATACCTCTCCAGTATCGTCTCCTTATCTCTCTCTCTCTCTCTCTCTTTATATCTATATCTTTCTCTCGATCTCTAGGAGATCGATAAATCGATCATTATTCCTGCTCGGATCACAAGTGAAGATGCATGTAGCGACACAGCTCGGGCGATAAAGGCCGTTTAAAACGCTGGAGATTTCGCCGGAATCCATTTCTTAAGTATCGTTTCCCGCGTCTCCGTGGTCCATTTCGACGCGGATGATTTATCTCCTTGGCTCACGACATGGCTCGTGCTAACGGCTAGAAGTCGTTCCTAAAGAAGTCAAGAGGCAGGGAAGGGAGTGAAAGGCGAAAGAAGGAGCACCGTCGTAAAAATTGGTGAGCTCTCAACAGGGAGGAACCTCAAATGCCCTCGAGGAGGTGCTAAAATCTGGGGCATAAACACTGACCGCGACATAAAATGAGTCCCGAAGTATCGAATCGTCCTCTCGATTTTCTTTTTCTTTCTTTTCCGCCCCATTCTGTCGGCCGCATAAATCACCGCCGCCTTCGTATTTATATTCATAGGCGCGTTGAAGAAGATTGAAGAGCCGCGGGACCGTTGGGAATTGCTCGTAAAATCCGTTAGATTGTAAAATATTGTTGCGACCGACCGAAAGTCCCGGCCGTCTTCCGCTGGATGCGGAAGGTTACCGAGAACTTGATCATTATCGTCGGCAATCGCGCGGTGGCGCTTCCCTTTGAACGTTGTGTGTATATTGAATTACGGGCTGCGTAACGGGCTAATGATTTATCGCGGCGTGTAATCGCGAGAGAAGCAACAATCGCGCGATGTAACGCGATGACAGTGTCGTATTAAGACACGCTATTCTCCGCTCCTTGCTTGATCCTCCTTGCTTCGACTCGCTCGCTGAAATCGCGACGCGTCTCACCGCACGACGGCCGGATGGACGTATCCTCCTGAATTATCGTGGCCGGCGGTTGCTTTCGAGATAGGCCCGCGCGAGATTCGATTTGACGACAACGACAATGACGAGCGAGAGATAATAGCTGAAAGCTGCAAAAGCCCTCCGACTTGCGTCTTGCGGTGCACCGCTGCATTTCTCACTGGGTCGTAAATATTTACCGCGGTAACGATATTTGACATACGATCTAGGAGGTCGATTACGGCAGAAAAGTATCGTCCGCGGCGTTCTTGCGTCACCGAAACTCGCCGCTGGTAATAACATTCGCGTGCTTGTGCAAGCGGGCGGCGTGATGCCGCGCCGCGGGTCGTCTAGTTGGAAACCGCAGACTCGTAAGTAACGCTCGTCTGGCGGAAGTCTACGCGCATCGATGAGTAATGCGACGTGAACGGCCAGTTATTAATCACTATGCGAGCCCAAGGAGCATCGCTATTTAACGGACGCGTCTCCGACGCGCGCGAGGATGCTGTCTGAATATTGATCGCGTCCTCCTCCGAAGCGGGCGCGCGTCTAATCGCGCGATTACGTAACCGCGAGTGTTACGATGAACGAGGACTTTTTAAGAGGCCGGCCTGCCTATCTCGGATATCCGCTTCCATTCCATACTTCCATACTTCAAACATTTCTCCAAACGTTCCGTCCTCCATCATATCACGATGCTTTGTAATATCCGTTGAATTATCCATCAATTTCCTTCCATATTCGTGCAAACTCCTTTGTCCGGGAATCTTCGCCCTCAGGGCGCTTTAAATTAGATATGGATCCCGCTGATCGCGCTGATTGCACGAAAGTTGCCCGGTACCATCGAGCCACCAAGTGGCTGAGCGAAGGCATCGCATCGTGATAATTGTTGATTCTGAATTATGGATCGGTGGTTTGCCAAGCTTTCACGTTCGCAAATATCGCGTTAACTCGCGAGTTAATGGCCCCAGGTAACATCCCGCCTTGATTAAGCCGTTTCCCGCACATTGTACCGTATCATAATCAGCCGGATGAGAACGGTGGTCGTAGACGTTGCGCGAGATATCGCATCGGCGTTCGCGGACGTATATTAGACGTGCGCGATTGGCGCATTGGAGCAAGGAGAGACGTCAATCCATTAACCCTCTCGCCGCCTATCACGGCCCGTTAACAACGTTAATCACGCATCGACGTTGGGCTGACGTCGCTGTGACCCGGTCACGGAGAAAAACGCGAGTCCAGATGCAGCGGGCGCGTGCCAGCTTGCTGCATCGTCGCGCGAAGCAGCCTTGAGCAGCCACACCGGGCGTCGACGCGCCGTTCGATCGTAATTAACGCAGTATGGCGCTTTATTTATACCAAGTATACATTACGCGTCCCACGATACATCCGCGCGCGCATGCACGTATATAATGTGCACACGCGAGGCGAGACCGAACTCCGTAGCGTAGACATCGGCACGTGTTACCGCCCTGAGTACGGAGGGTTCGATCCTCCCTTCGTCGTCCTCCTCGCCGATGCCACCCGGCCAACCGTAAGGCAGCGGCGCGGCGACCGGGGGGTGCTTGACAGTGACAGATGACCGCTGTCCAGAGTCCAATACGTATACCCACTGGACTAGCCGATAGTCCATAGTGTCCTGGAAGCACCTACGTAACATTCCCTGGTCAGCGGGGAAACGCGCGTGCTGCGCGCTACGCGCTGGTAATTCGACCCCGCGATGGCCACGGATACACCGCGCGAAATGTCACGTACCCGTCTTTCGATGGCACAATCCCACCATTCATCGCCGCTGACATTTTAACCCTACCTACCTACCTAGCTACCTACCTATCTGCCTGACCCAACCCCCCGGCTTCCCCGTCCTCTGCTTTCGTACGTACTCGCGGGGAGCGCCAAATGCTAGCAATCTTTATGAAACCGCGCGGGCTCGGACAGCGAGCGGACAGCCAGCCATTGGCTCATCGCGGATCACGAGTCACGTTCTATCGAATGGATCCGGGGGGAGGGTGGGGTGGGGGGAGGAGGGTAGGGGGCTATTCATGATGCTCGATGGTATTTCGGAGGACCTGATGCGCCGCGGCGTGTAATACCCGCGGCTTAATGGATATTCGTGGAAAAAGCGCGATGACGCGGCGCGCGCGTGCATTCGGCCGCCGTGCATGAATCGAAATTCGCATGGCGTCCCCATTTTCGTCCTTGATTAAATGTATTATCCGCGGGTGTCCGCGCGGCCGCGCCCGCCTAATGAAACGCGGCGTTTTGCCGTAGTTTCGGTTCCGGTATCGGCCTCCATTATGCGCGCGCGGGCAAATGTACTTTTCGGCCGGCGACAGTAAAAAAGCATTACTCGGGAATCGTTGGTGCATTGTCACGTCACGATGGCTCCTCTAATCAGTTAACAGGAATATGCTTTTGATTTTTAACCTTTTGTCCTGAAAAATGTTATCCGCAACGGAACGAGTGCGCGAGCGATAGTAGCGGGACGATTCGCCGAGCCTGTCGATCTCTGCGGATCTTTCCCTTCGCGATTAATTCCTGCTAATTTTCGACACGGACGTGCCATTACTTCGCGTCATCGTCATAGGTATTTAAATAAAAATCTCCCCCCGTCATGTCCTATCCATCTCGTTGAAGATATATTTATTCCGCGATAAACGGCCCGCAGCCCGCAGTCGAGCGATCGACTATCTTCGCAGCGGAGTAATCGACACGGAGGACGATATACCGGAGCAAGACGATATACCGTTAACGGGAAGATCTGTCCGATCGTTCCCGTACGTGTAAGTAGCCGCGATTACTCTGCCGGAAACAATCGCGACACTCCATTCCGCAAGAGGCCAATCAATCAAATCCGAGCCGGACGCGAAAGTTTTCCACGGTATCAGCGTGCGGATCCGGGCTTATCCTTCGTCCAGAGAAAATCAGCCCCTCCTGGTACATCTAGGGGATGATACCCGGACTCGACTCGGAATTCCTCACGACGCTCGAGCGACCCTTGACTAATTACCGGGGGATGACTGGCATCTTCTCTCACTTATCTCTATAGCCTGTTCCCTTTCAATCGAATTACTTTTTCTAGGTATTCACTGGCGCGGCGCCCCAATTTTTTGGTTAATTGACCCGTGACTCCTGCGGGAGGAGTCTCCTCGAGAAGTGCAGCGGTACATTAGTCTTGTCACCTTAGACAGATTGAATTCGTGGGTCCTCCGAGAAGTAGCCGCTCTCTCCAAGTCCTCTCGATGTCGTCCCGTTGGCTTTTTTCTCAAAGTCATCGGTGAGTAATGTCGTCTTTATCGGGCAAGCCGAAGGGAAAGGATCCACTCGGGAGCTTTCAATCTCTGCTTCGTCCGTCCGTTGACTCGCGCGACTCTTGATGCATCCGTCTCCTCGCGCAGATCTCGATTAGTCTAATCGACGTCGGGCTTGTTACGTACGTCATCGTTTAACGGGCGTCTCGGTTTCGCAGCTGCGGAGATAGCGAGATGGATTTTACGGTCCCGTATTAGCGCTTCCCGCTGTAAAGTGCCCTTTTATGCCGGCTGCCGAAATTGCCCTAGCCGCAGGTCTCGTCCGCAGGCCGGGCGCGCTTCCGTTCTTTCCATCCGCGATGCTCCCCTCCCCGCCTTATCCGAGGACTTTCAATTTGGCGTTTTACGATTGTTGATAATAAGGGTGAGGAGGACCCAGGTGGTGAGTTTCGCAGCCGGGCGCGCTCCCGCGTCGTCCGCCAGGCCTCCGTAACGACGATTCCGCGCGACGCGGCGTCGAAGGGCCTTTTGTAAACAGCCCTAATGCCTGGTTACGACTTCGGTTGGCTCGTCGCGCTCGCGCGCGGGCGCGGCCGTCTCGCCGGGCGTTCTTTATGATATTGCTGGATTAGACTGAAATATTTCACACTTGGAGATATCTTCCGTGCTTACGTTTTATGACAATGCTCGCCCGTCTCCCTTCGCCACCTTCCTTCCTTCCTTCCTTCCTTCCTTCCTTCCTTCCTTCCCGCGAACTGTCGTAAACGTACTCTAACTAGATGCGCTCTCGCCTCGCGAGATTCTGTCTGCCAAGATAGCGTCCCGGCTAATCTCCATTCGCAATTACATCTCCATTCGATGGTACTGCCGCAGCTCGCGCGAGTCTCGCCGCTTGCCTTTTCCCGCTATAATTTTACTGCCACTCTTCCGGTATGACTTTATTCCCCTTAATCCGCGATGATAATTGATTATCGGTATATTGATTGCGGTATTTCTCACGCGTTTGTACTGTTTGTATCGATCGGCGTATCTTGTCAGCCTGCAACATCTTGATAGACGGTACTTGTTATTCATGACGCCGCGCTTAGAGAAATAGAACGTGCGCGCTATCTTGTGACGCGATAATAAGGAGACGAGTCGCTTTCGATCGCCCGCGGAAACCGAGGCGCTCGAATCATAGCGATATGAATAATTGCGGTGACAACGAGGATAAATAACACATCGGCCGACGTTATCTGTCGGCGATGAGTTACGATTGCGCGAAACTTGACCGCGGGCAAGCGGCAAGTTACTGCTTTAAGGGGTAGATCTTAATCTTCGCTTGGAACTGTGAAATGAGGGATCGTCTCGAGGTGACGAGGTCGAATTCCGACGAAAATCATCCGTTAGCCTCGCAATCTGATCTTGTCACGTATGTAATAAAGCGGAAAAGAGGGACGCCCGGCTCGTCTATTGATTAGTTTCTTCGTAACGACCGTCTCTCAAGGACAATGCTCGATGTTAGTGATAACACTGTTGTACCGGCCATGATCAGTGATTCTGTGCTTCGACATTGTTATAAACACTTTTGGCAACGCCTGGGAAAGCCTGTTTTCAGGCCTCATTGAAATTTGACGCGATGATCCTCGTTGAATAATCGAACCGTATATCCTCTCTTTTCGATCTGAGCGGCATAAGAACGCCATAATTTGATTGTCAAGCGCGAAACCTCTTAGGGAGGTGGAAATATGGCTTTCGCGCGACCGCTCGAACATCCATACGAGTATTTTCGGGGCAGGATTTGAAAAATGCCGAATCCAATTTCCCTGATGATGTCCCCCAGGGACCCAAGGGGCCGCTGCCAGTCCTCAATCCGGCGCGTTTTCGTCGCTTTCGCTTTCGCGCTACCCTCGCCCCCGCCGCAGTCAGCTGCTGAAAACAAATAGGGTAAGAGATAACTCGTTTCCACGACCGCTTGCTCCGTGCCGATCGGGCTTTCTTACCCGTGTATCCCCCCCTAAATTTAGAAAATTAACAGCTCGCCTAAAAGGGGGAGAGATCATGTTACGGCCTTTCGATCCAAGAGTGGATCGTATTTCCGTTGGAAACGATTCATCAGTCAGAGACTGATCGCTGTCGAAGGACAGCGGACGGGACGCGACGTTCCAGATTCTAAAGCAGCCGCAAGATGCACCTTGCAAAACACGTGTTGAGATTCGGCGGCCTGTCAGATCCGTCGTGGATCGTCGCGACGAAATTAAATAGATGCGCACGGAATTCATCTGTCCGTTTAATGATACCTTCGATGTTATCCAGCAGCACTCGCGATTATTATTCGTGTTTCGTGATCCGGTAGCCATGCAATCAGACAGCGGAATGCCGATAACTAATGCACGCGACAAATAGAGTGCGCGTGATCATCGGTCACGAAAGGGGCCGCGACACGACACGCGGCTACGACATTGCGATACCTTGCCATTACGTCGCCAGGATCAGCGCCGTCCGTATAATTACGATAAACGATCTAACTCGCGCGCGCACGCCGCTCTCATCAGCGTCGTCGCACGCCGCTACAATTTAGCCGTAAGGTTGCAGAAATTATATCAACAAATCACCTGTACGCCGAACACTTTCGAAATCGCGCGCGCGCACGTTGAGGCAAACGCTCGCATCGGCTATCAGCCGCTATCGAGTTCCACATCTGCTCGCGCGACCAAGGAACCTCACCGAGCGTGAAAGTCAGTCATTATCGCGACGATTGAGGAATTCCATGGACAGCTGGCCGACGCGCTCTCCGCGGTTGCCAATCCTACAAGAGACAACGAGACGAAATAAACGTCGCTGGGCTTCGTGGCGTGTACAAACTTTGGAAAGACATCACGTACATCGGCGCGGATTAATTAACGGCGGCGTGCTTACGACCGAGAGCAATTTCCGTGTCTCGGGGTCGTCATCGGCCTTCTGCAGTTCTACGGCGATCGTTTGGTAGTCGCGCCAATTAAGACTCCAGCCGTAATATCTCGGGGCCCCGTCGTCGGTTTAAGCTCGCCGGAACTTGGCGAGGCGGGCGTTTCTCTCGTGGCGCGCCGCGGAATGGTCTCGTTTCGGCATGAGCTGCGCAAGATATATCGCGGCACATCCTGCCCGCAGGAATAATCCTCGCGACGCTCGCAGGAATTGCGTGACATTAAACTTGCCCCGTGAACTTAGCCCGGGCCCAGGAGACGAACAATGAGGTGACAAATATCTTAGTCCACTGCAGCAAACCCCGCTTCGTTTACTTAAGCCGGACATCGGTAACTTCCAGTGGGGTTCGGGGAATCCGCGCAGACGAGCTGGAGATTGATATGGCGAGACTAGAGACGATGAAATATTCAAAGTTGGTGTTTAATTAATACGAGGCCGGAATGATCTCGACCGATGGAACTGATCCGACCTACCTCGACATACTTAATCGCATTATTAGATCAATTCGCCAACTCTCTTACGCTTTTCGATATTATTTTCAACCATATTGCTCCCAACCATCCATCGCTGAAATAAACGGCATCGAAAAGTGCCGCTATTTTACGCGTTCCGTTTCACTTTGCCTCGCGTGCTTCATCGGCGCGACAATTTGGAAAACAGCAATCGTTTCTTGCTTCCTCGAGTCATCCCGAGCGGCGGCATCAGCATACACGGATAGCTCTCGTGAAACACTATCTCCGACACGTGTCGAAGACGTGACTGGAGCCGACAATCGCCGTAGAAGCGGCGGCGCGCGTACAGCCAACGAAAGACAAAGAGACGCGGCGGCGTGACGAGGGCTCACACGACGTTCATAAATAGCAATATCTGTCGGTTATCGAAGCGAGGCACGGTTCGGTAACGAGCCATCAGCGAGCGAAGGCCACATGGGTCCCCCGATAATCCCAGGAAAAGGGGTTACCGAACGCTCTCTGCCCCCGTCCCGCGGAATGATTTGCGAAAATTTGAATCCCGCCGCCTCTCTCTCTCTCTCTCTCGACTCACCGGGGGAATCTCCAGGCTGTTCCCCGACTTGCTTCTATTTATCCGACCATCCTCCGCCTCTCGTCCCGCCTTGACAGCTGAATTCACCCGCACGCCCTCCCTGGTTCTCCACCTATCTCTTTACGCGGTCTCTCTTCTTCCCTCCCCCATCTAATGATTTTCGGAAGACGTCTCAGTCGTTGTGCGCCGCGGCTTAAGCCGTAAGAGCGACACGATGTTAATTAGAACGGCGTCTCGGGGCGCTGCGCAGGCATGACCCCCGACAGAGACTTAGTGACTTGACTTGATTTCGAGGTTTTAGGCCACGTTTGAATCAGGGGTGGCTGCTCCGGCCTGCGCTCGCCTGTGCTGGAAAGAGAGAGAGAGAGAGAGAGAGAGAAACAAAGAGATGCGCCGTAAGCCAACCATCGGCGCCGAATCCCGTAGGAAGTTAGCGCGGATTACGGTACGCATCCATCACCCGTTTCTTTCGTCTTCTGGCGGCAGTCGAAGTCGCACGGAGTATTATTGTCCGTAATGCGTGCATGACGTGGTACGTTCGTCGGCTCTCCCTCCGAAGTTCTTGTTCTTTATGGTTCGCTCGGAGGATCGTTACGTTAACGCCGAAATACCAACCTATTTTATCGCAGTAGTTGCGGAAGCATCAACAACGAGACATTTGCCGTAACTGCGGCACACGAACGACCGGTAAATCGCATCTATTGCGCGAAACTCATGTTTCCTGATGTTAAATTTTGTCGCAATAACAATTCGCGAAAATATATTCCCGCGTTGCAGAGGTCATTGGCTTCTTCGTCCACTTTCCCGAATGGATAATACGCGGAGGCCGCCGTTGATGATATCCTGTAAAGTTCTCTCCGCTGTGTATCTTGGTCTCGCTTTTAGGCGGAGAACAGAGGGCCAGCAGTTTTTAAAGTGCTAAACAATGCGCGTGCAGACTTTATTGGACGACATCCCGCGCTCGAGAGTTTAATCAAGACCGCTTTATATCGCGGCCGCCTCATCAGCGCGAGAGGGAGAATTAAAATCATCGGGGATTAAAATCGCGAAAGCTCTCGAGCGCCGCGCCGCGGGTAGCGGAACTGCAATAAACCGGATATCGTATCTAGACGTTGCCGCGAAGTTTAAGAAAGTGTCGGAACTTTTCCCAGGATATTGCCCGGAACCTTTCGAGATTTTAGAATTTCACCAAGTTTCGGCAAGCGGCCGCGAACGTAACGACCTCCTCGCGGCGATAATATTGTCCTTGGCGAAGCATTCCGGCTCCGAGAGCCGATCGAAAAGCCTCGCGCGCGCAAACGCGCTTCGATATTCTCTCTCTCTCTCTCCCTCTCTCTCTCTCTCTCTCTCTCTCTCTCTTTCTCTTTCTCGCTGGTCGTTGGAAACTCGCGCCCGAAACGACACCCGGCTAATTGTTTCGTTCTGAAACTCCCGCGGCATTGTGTGTCGCGCTGCTCCACCGGCGCGATTGTCGAGCCGAAATCCGGGGCGAGAGGCTTGATCTCCTTTTAAAAAGGCATTAAACCCGATCGCGCCCCTCCGCCCGGTCGCGATCGCGGAATAATATCTCGTAATTAAAGCGAAGCCCGTGGCGGACGAGTATCAGTCAGACTTAGCGAGACGATCTGTCAAGTCGCGCCACGGAAAGTCCGGGCTGGAAAATCTCAACCCTTTTACGCACGGTCACGTGACCTGACAGGCAGGGGACCCGCGGCACGTGGCCCGGGGCTTGTATTTTAGATACGCGTGTCAAGTCCCAGAACGCAACCTTCGTCCGCTCGTTCTTCCTCGCGTATTTCTCTCCTCCTCCTCACCTCCGTCTTTCCGCGATCCGTTATTTCTTTTCAACCCTGCCGGCTGCCACCCGCAGATGGAGGTGCGGTCGTCGGCGCTTATTAGCTTCGTCGCGACGCCGACCGCAAAGCCCAGCCTGCGATGGCGATCGGGTAAATCGTGAAACTCGCGTAAATTGAACCGAGTGATGATTCCGATTTACGATCAGCTCTCGTCGTTGAGAATGTCACCGAGACACCGCGACTCGTCGCGTACCAGCACGCCTTGCTGAATCTTTCTCCGTTCCCGCAATCAATTTGCCGAGGACATTCCACATTCGACTCGAGTAACTCGAATATTGCCCTTTGCCGAAGTTACGACCACCGCAATACCGTAGAAAGATGTACGAGACACGAGGAAAGAGACCGAGCGGAATGGGATTCGGCAACTCGTGGTCTCGGCTAATTCTTTTTCCAACTACCTCTTGCTTCTTTTGCTCCTCTTTCACGGTGACGTCACGGTGTCCAGCTCGCGTTCGGAATAGCGGAAGACGGCCACGTTAATGGCCTCGTAAAAGTTAACGACAATGTTCCCTTACGATTTTCCACTATCCTCTTCGTGCCTCCGACCGCCGTGCAGTCTACCCGTTCTCAAAGAGCCGCGTCTGAAATTATCGTCGCGGACGTGGAATTAATTTCCGCCCTCGCTGCAGACGATTGAACTCACGCGCGCCGTTCGTATGGTACTTTCGATCGTACATATCGGGATTAGAAAAAGTCGGAGCGCGTTTTGGGCGCGAGCTTGACTTTACGGGGTTCGATGACCGAGCTACGACCCGGAACTGTGAATCTCGGGGTTATTGACGGCTTTCTTTTTCTCTGCCAGCCACGCCGGTCGCGTTCTCCGCAAGCGCGCCGGTAAACGAGATGCAAACGCCCTCGCGTAATTACTCTCGCTGCCGCGAGACCGTCGATATCTCGCATTGCTGGTCTATCCGTTTCAGCCGGTGTAATTCCGCGACTAGGAATCTGTGATAATTGGTAGGCCGCTTAGCATATTTCTGCTCCTAATCACGGACACCAGTCAGTAGTCACAAGTAAGGGCGGTTTAAAGTCTTCGCTCGATTCCCGCGCCGCTTCGTCCCGCCACCCTCGTTGTGCCGAGAGATAGGGGCTTAGGGGTGAGACCAATCTGCTTACAACCCCCTTAGCCTGAATAATTAACCCGGGGGAGTAGGGGGAGAGGGGATGCGCGCGCTTTTTGCTCGTGTCATTTATTACTGAGAGACCACCTTGTTCGTTAACTTCGCATTTGAATGTGAATGGGCATCGAATGAGCGCGGCAAGACAGGTACGCAACGCGACGGGAGGTACGCTCGATCGATCTATCTATCTTTCGGCATTTGTCACACCTTGAGCAAACACGACGAGAGGGTAAGAGGGTGACTGGCGCTTTTTTTACTCTCTCTCTCTCTCTCTCTCTCTCTCCCGCGATTTTCCCGCGCTGCCGCGGTCCTCCTCTCTTTCTTCGCCGCGGCACCTGATTGTTCTCAGCTAACGTTGGAAACGGGCACTCGCACGTTAATACGCCGTCATTAGTCACACGTCGAATGCGGCGCGGCCGGGCGCGCCCGGCGTGGAAAAATTTATTAGCGCCCGTGGCGGCGAACACTGCCGAGTCCCGCGCACAAAAGTGCGTATTTGCATGCGAGCACCGCGGCTTTCATTTGCCTAAGCCGCGCGGATCCGAAACAGTCCGGGCTCCGTTGAGGCTGATTTCAACCGCCACGCTTGAACGGCCCGGCGAGGGGGTGATCGGATTAATGGCGATTTTGAATATTTAATTAATGGTAGTGCGCGTCACGCGCTGGACCACGTTGGTATTCGCTCTCGTTGCTTCACGCTCTCTCCTCTCTCCCCCTCCTCTTCCTCCCTCTCCCCGCCCTCTCTCTCTCTCTCTCTCTCTCTCTCTCTCTCTCTCTCTCTCTCTTTTCGACGCGTTCTTTTGCATTTCGCGCGTTTAGTACCTCCGCGTGATTTTCGCGGCTATCGGCGGAATCCATTTGTAACGGCGCGATATTTCGAGCACGACACGGAGATCTCTGATTATTTATGGCTCATGCCGTGTATCGCTTGTTCCTCATCCGATAATGATAATCTTCTTTTTGGGAATATTTAAGCGCCCGCGATCTTTGATAATCAACGAACGTCTCTGCGTTCCTACGCAAACGCGTATGTTTGTAAATTGTAAAAAGGAGCGACGAGCGCCGGCAGCTCGTATTTTAATTCCGCGCGCGAAGGTTCCGAGAAACTTCCGAGGTCTTTTGTTCGACGGGTTAGAAACAGCGCTCGAGGAGGAGATTAAGGGCTGCCGTTGCAATTATCTCGATTTGCCAAGTGAGTGGATTATCACGCGAGGTCATTGGAACGTTACTTTTAATAACGAGGGTCGTTAGGTCTATGACAAATTTCTGCTTCATGCCTGGCTTGCCAACCAGACGAGGATCCTCAATAGGAATTCATTTAATCTTTGACACGATATTAATTAATAACGGACCGAGCGACCGAGATGCTATCTCGACGCGATACTTGCGGAGGGTCTTCCTCCGCATCTTTGATGTTGCATCCATTTGTATCACACGAGCGGTGCTTTCATATCGAACATCTTCAAGTATTATTATTATTAGTCTTATTATTATCTTACCGTTTTTTAATATAATCTGATTACATATTGTACGAGAGGGTAGGAAAAGGGACAAAATTAAATAAAGAACGGATTGTCCGGGTCGCGTGATAATTCCCGAAATGAAGCAATTTATTTGCATTTACGCGTGAATCGAAGGATCATCGAAGATTTCCTTGCGATGCGCGGCATCGTCAGAAAAGAGAAACGGCACTGCCGCCCTTGACAACGATCGTTAACTCTTGCTCGCGATGACCTCGAGCCATTTGCGCTTTAGCCATCGCCGTGCACGCCGACTGAGTAAGTACAATCGTTTTTAGACCATACTGTATAAACCCCACGGGCGGAAAGGGGTTAGGGAAGATCATTATCAGAGGCTTAACCACGCGAGAATTTTTAATCAGAGGGTGCGCACCCTACGGGATAATACCGTTGCTGCCGGCGAACGCGAAACAGTTGTCCTCCGGCCGCGTTCGATCTGGGATTCGCGCGTGATCCATCGATGGACAACACTTGCGCGGCGGGCCATGTTCGAGTAGGTGCTACCCCATAGGATTACGGTACAGGCCCAGTCATCGAAACCATGTGGTGACATTAGAAGCGCGCGGTGTTACGAGTTACCACTTCGCATTAGATTCTTCGCCGGCACGAATAGCCCGATTAAAATATTTTAAATACACGACCAGAGGATACTCCCGCCGCTGCACCCGCTGCGCTGGTTTTAATGAGCGCGCGAATTATGTTATTGACCGTCGTAGCTTACCGTAACGCGATCGAGGCGAGGCTAAGGTAGTGCCGTGCGTTATCTGGTGATTACGAGAGCGGCGCTAGCGGGGATCTAATGGCGCAAAAATTCAGCGGCGTTAGGGAATGTCCCTCGATATCGGGCTTCTCGAGCCGCTAACTCGATCCCTCGCGCGTTCGAGCTTTCCAACTTGGCTCCGGCTCCCGAAAGCACTAAACCAAACGAACCGTGGATAGAACTCGGCTCTTGGGAGAGCACTGATTAGCATCATCTTAAGGTCGTATATACGCCGCCGTAAGTGTGCCGTCCCTTCGGCATTCATATGCAAAACTGACCAGATAGTGACCGCCGATTTACATAACGTTAGATTGACCGTGATTTCATTTAACCGACGAGAGCGAAAGGAGTTCCGCCTCCGTGCGCACCGCTGACTGCGAGAGCGCTCTCTCTCTCTCTCTTGCCCTCTCTTCGAGACGCCGAGCGGAGAGAATTCATGCAAAGTGACATGTTGAGAACGCACCTCGACTAGTCGTGTGATCGAAGTTCCGAAGACTCTTGTATACTCATCAGCCAGCGAATCACGCGGTCCTAATTACGTCTCGCGTATCACGACACGTCTCGTGTACGCTCTCTTGGACGCGACAGCTAATATTATTCTAATCTCGACTGCGCTCGATAATTTCTATGCAGAGGCGATCTCACCGATCTCATGTACCATCACGATAACGGAAACGAGCTGTAGGCGAGCAATATCCGCATAATATCGCTCGCTGTTTGCGCGCTAATGGCGTGCAACAATATCAGAGCATCGGTTTATAATCGCGTTTGCCGTGTCAGCCTCCAGCCGCGGAAGGGTTAGCCCTTTTATCGCCCGCGTAAACGGGGGATTCCAAGACGGCCGTTTTTCGGACGAGGAAATCGATACCTACACGCCCGGAATACTTGGTTTAATGCGCTTATACTCCGTCGACGGAATCGCGGAGCCGTGAAACATGGTATTAACGGATACACCGATCCCTGATGGTAACAAATGATAGGCGCCTTAATGGTCCGAGCACGAATACGCTCGTCTATATCTATATACACATCGAACGTCTCGACGTGAGTGGAATCCACGCTTGTCCCTTTGATTGATTGCTTTTGTCACTTAGCCACCGTGAGAGGCTCTCGTGTGATTGTATCTTTTAATTACGAACTTAATTATCTTTCGCGCTCGCCAGGCAGTTTCCTCCGCTCGCGCATCGTTGGGAGAAACAGAGAGAGAGAGAGAGAGAGAGAGAGAGAGAGAGAGAGAGAGAGAGAGAGAGAGAGAGGGCTCACATTTCAAAGCTTCATTCTCCATGGATCGCGTGATAGCGTATTGAGCCGAACTCCAGCGACAGTAAAGTTTTATGTACACGGCGTAATGAAGTTTGCGAGATTCGGATTGCGGATTTGCGGCCGCGCGAACGCCGGATTGCCCCGGAGAGACGCGGAAAGTTGATGTCGCGACGTTCCGCCAAGAGAACGATTTAATGGCCACGCGAAATTTGCTTGCTTCGCGTACACATATTATTAGACGTTACGTGGAAGCAGCGTGTATGCCAACGTCAGCATCATAGGTATACCCAGGGTGTATGGGATACGGGTTACTAAGGCCCCCATAATGACCGCTGCAATCCTGCCCCCCCGCACACAATCCCATAATTAAATCCGTTAATCAAGGCTTACGGCTCGGACTGACCCTATCGACTTGGTTTATTGTGATCTGCGTAATCTATGGTAAATTAAGACGTACTGTCGTTGCGAAATCGCATATCTCGTTTGCGTAACGCGGACGCTCGCCCATTAATTTATCGCAGTGGATGCATCTTTATCTCGATTGCGATAATCCGTCGTAATCCTTTGTGATCCGTTTAATGATGTATGCATTACGCGTATCGTATCGATTTTATTCACGCTCAGCGTGATTATTTCATTCTCAAATTCGAGCGCGCACGTAACCCGACGAGCCTACTAATTAGTGCACGCGTTTGAGTGAGCGATTGTGCTAATTATCTACGCAAGCGATAAAGTATTACATATTCCGCGGCGTATCGGCGAGCCTTTCGAAAGGATTGCGGGGCTCTTTGGCGGGAAAGGAAGCCTCGCTCTTCCAAGCGGACGAATGATCTCTCGTAACGAAGGCGCGTCGCGGCAAATTCCTCGATCTCTAGATTTACCTTAAAATTAATTGTTCGGCTTATCTTTCCGCCTAACTTTCCCGTCTCGCGTTTTATTGCCGGAAGACGACGAGGAGGCATCAGGTTTAGCATCGATCGCGAGTGCCTACGAGCAAGACTCCTCGCTCTTTCTCTCTTTTCTCCAGTTGCCCCTGTCTCTCCGATATTTCGCTGGCTTTGAAATGACAGAAGTCAAGTAGAGCGAAATACGGAGAACGTGGTTCGAGTGTAATTGGCACTGGAGTGTACTCGTCTTGGTTCATTAGAGAAAATATCTTCCCCGTTGTCGAGAGGAGCTTACGTAGCCTCGGTTGTCTGTCTCTCCCTCACTCGATCTCTCTCTCTCTCTCTCTCTCTCTCTCTCTCTCTCTCTCTCTCTTTCGTTGCTGCATAACTTTTTCCGTATGTACCGTTGCTCGCCGCTCTGGTTATAGGGAAGGAATTATTTTTGTTTCGAGTGGATACGGTCACTCGATGCAACCAGCCCTCCCTGGCCAGCTCTGTTGTGCGTTGCGCGCTGGCTTATTGCGGAACGCGGAAGCGCGGAAAAGCTTGTGACAGTCTAATCTTCTCAAGTGTCCCGAAGAATAGGCCCTGATTCTCGAGTAATCTCGAAGGGGATCGATCGAGTGTCCGACTTTCGATGTAGAATTTCGCCGTTTCTCCAGCCGCCTCCATCTTTCGTTTTGAACTATCATCTTTGCGACATGTTCAGACGCGGCTCCCACTTCGCCGCACGATATTGCTCGACTATCATTCAAGCATCAACGATTAATCCCGCATCATCGCGAGTTGCGGCGATCGATTTTAATGACACTTGTCGTTGAATATACATACACGAATTGCGCGCGAAACATTATAATTACTCGATACGGATGACCGCAGGCACATGAAGGGTGAAATATTCTCTGACCGCAGCTTCGCCATTCGATGATTGCGCGGTCCCAGAGGTCTTCGAGTGCGTGCCGTACAATGAAAACTCGCGTTTAATGACCGCCATGTTTCGCCAACGGCTTATTAACTGCGAAACATTTCTGCGCGCGTCTCCCTCGGAAATTTGTTTACGTCCGACAATGTACGACAGTGCGCACACTGCGAGTGCGAGTGTGTAACGAGCGGGAAGGAAAGGAAGCGAGCGTGCGAGCGGATGAAAGAGAAGCGGCAAGACAAGAGGAAGGAAGGAGGAAGCGAGACGCGCTGCTGCGGCACACTTTTTCGAGTGAGCCTCTGCGAGCCTCTCGAGATGGAAAGCAGAAATATACGGGCCCGCTTTGTGCGCACAAGTGGAGTGTGCACGTGTAAGAGGTTTTCACGGGGACGAGTGCTTGCTTCCACATACCTGCATACTTCAGGTCCGCAAAAGCACCTGTTGAAACCCACGACGAGCTTCCGAACTCCGCGCGCGCTCACGTTCATTCGCCGCACTTCCGAAACACGAAGAGCGATTCGATCGAGGGATGACCGGAGGATAACCGTAGTCCGTACGATCGTAGAACGAAGAGCGTTGCTTCGGACGAGGATCCGCAGAGTGCGATGCAGCTCGCAAAGCGCTTCGCGCTTAATTCGACGTTCCTGACGGAACGTTCGCTCGTTCGCCGAGGCGATTCGTCATCGCAACACTGTCTGAATCTCAGGAATATCGCCATCAAGCTGAGAATCAGGTAGACGAAATTATCAGAGGATCCTCATTCTCGGCGACGAATGTCTCCTGGATAACAATAATTCCGCGCGTTAAACGCATGATCGATGCGTACACCCCGTGAGTAGAACGAAGAAATATTTCATCGCTCAACTCCCTCGCACCGTGCATGCGTTTATGTTCCGCGGTCCCCTCGACATGAGCGTATCCATACCGCACGAGAGGCAGGCAGGCACACTCGTAAGAGAGGCGAGGTTCTGATTATTTATAATCAGTCGCAGGCACCTGCCGAACTGCATTCCCATGCGCCTTGAAATAGCGTCGGTGCTACAAGGGGTCACCCCCGTTCGATAAAAAGGCGAGCGCGAGTCGTCGCATCTGACACGTCACAAGGTGGTGCTTTGACCGGGAAAGGGAGAGAGAGAGAGATTGAGAGAGTAGAAACGCGCGCTCTAAATATAACGGGTCGACCATGGGCGCCCGTAAAAAAGGCGAAACCACCGCCGCGTAAATATAGCGCGTCTCCCACGACGTGGCCGCCGTCGCCACTGCCGCTACTAGATGGATATATTTTCCCCGATGGTTTGTTTGGCATTACTCACGTTCGGCCGTACCTGAAACTGGAGAAGCCGTCACACTCCTGACACCGAGTGCGTTTACGAAACGTATTATTGATCGGGGTGGTTGCTTTAAAGCGCTTCTAAGATCACGAAGAGAGCGTTAAAGCCGGATGACATCCACGAACATCAGGCTCCCCTCATAAATCAACCTGCCCGGTCCTGGTTATTTATTTTAGTCCAATGTTTAGTAGCGCCATGCGCACCGCTAATTGCGTAACACTGCCGACAACTTTTATGATTTTTTACGATTTATTGTTTCTTCTCCAAGAGGAGATTTCTTCTCCACTAGTGTCGCGGAGATTAAAAATAGCATCCTAAATTGCCCGTGGCGTGCGAGATATGCGAGTAATGACTCCGCGACGAGTAATGGCAGGAAGATTGGCGATCAGAGTTGGCGATATAATATCGATAAAAGCGATTTGGAGATTTTGCCGTGAACCTGCGTGAACGTGCTGCTCGCCTCACGATGTAACGTGTCTGCCCTTCGCTACGCGATCATTTTTTAAATGGCCGAGATCCGTTAAACGATGCCTCGAGACATCGGGAATCCACGATAAATCAAACCTCCTCAGCAAACCGCGGCAGACTGAGAAAGCGTAAGCGTAAGAGTAATGCGAGCGCACCGACGACGGAACGCCGAGGATGATGTATGACGAGGTAAAAAAAAAAAGCGTCTCCCCCTGAATCCTGATATAGATTTTATTGGGGAGCAAACCCAGGCTACGTGACGGCTCATTACCCGGTCTCGTAGTGGACAGCTGAAGAGCGGCCACCCCCTTTGCCGTACGCGCACGCACACGCGTATCTTCACGCGCGCGCGTGTGATCAGGAAAAGCGGTAGACACGCGGGCGGCCATGTGTCGCAGACTCGTCCCCCCTTTGGTCAACCATTCGCATTATAAAACCATAAAACGCACCATTTTTGCGGCCACCGTCGTCCTTCATACGTGGGCCATGTGTCCGGCACTCGTTTCCCAGAAAAATTGCCGCCGATGGAAAGTCAGCAGCTCCCTTTTCCGAGGCGCTTCGCGCCGCCATCGGATCCTCGTTCGTCCTCGCGAGGGTCGGGGGTTCAAATGGAAAAAAATTGCTTCGCGGCTGGCTGGCTGGCTGGCTGGCTGGCTGGCTGCTTGGCGAAGCTACTCTAGGAGAGTTAGCGATGCGCTCTCCTTCTCCCCTCCCTCCCACCATTTTTTTTTCTTTCTTCTCCTTCTTTCATGGACGGTGGATCATCCTCCGTTTATGCCATGGGGCAGTTTACGCCGCGTAGATAAGGAAAGCGAAACAGCCGCTGATGTTTCCAACGGACGTGTTGACGCAAAACAGGCACGCCTTTATGTATGCTCGTCTGGTTATTATCTTCGCAGCTGCGCTGAGATATTACCTCGCGGCCCTCGACGATCGGCGGGCGAAATTTTTAATTAGGCTGCGAGTGGAGGCTCCTTATCTAAATCGACGAATCTCGTGTTTTTCACCGTTCTGCACTCGCTATGTAATGACCCCCCCCCCCCGCGCCGAGCCTGTAACTCGGCCGACCGAGCACGCAGGATTTAACGAATCGATTGAATCAATCGATTGAATCGATTCGTCTCGTAGCTCCTCAAAGGAAGCGCTTGGTCGACAAGTTTCGGCAACGAGAATAAAGCCACAGGAATTGAATATCCGCGCGCGCTTGGATAAACAATTACGGAGGCGCGTAGGAATTCTCATTGATATCGCGCGGAGTGATACCTCGAAGGAAAATGTCGGGTTATCCGATCCTCTGAGGTGTGTGTTTGCGTATTCCATTGTGAGGTGGCGGATAAATTCCGCTTTGTCCTCCGGGCAAAGTATCTCCGGCTTGGTCGGAGGGTGGCGGGAATCAGATTCCCAGGGAAGAAAAAGAGGTCGGATACCACCGAAAGAGGTTAATCCGGCCGCCCGTCTATTGCGGAGGCTGTCGCGGC
This sequence comes from Eciton burchellii, assembly GCA_020341155.1. NCBI lineage: Eukaryota > Metazoa > Arthropoda > Insecta > Hymenoptera > Formicidae > Eciton > Eciton burchellii. Next base: position 4,120,908 of record JAHMML010000004.1, read on the forward strand.
CAAAAGGTGAAAAAAAAAGAGGCCTGAATAGAATTAATATCTAATTGTTGGTGCGCGTGACGAGCGAACGGGCGTTGTTGCCGGAGCGATGCCGGCGCGATCTCTTTTGGCGGTGGGCTCAAAGGCTCACCCGGCCGAAGAATGGTAGCCTTAACTAACTATAGACTCCTTGGACGACATAATCTCTATCCTAACATGCGAAGCGAGTGTGTTCCTTGCCGCTAAGTACACATTCAAGCACGCTCCTGCTCTCCTCTCGCCCGCTCTCCGCTTCTCCTCCTCCTCCTCCTTCTCCGCGGCTCGCGTGTGCATCGCGCGTGTGCACGGGTGCAGGGCAATCCACGGGGGTGCCCGCGCGCGTGTGCGTGCGTGGGTGTGCGGAGGGAATACGCGCGCGCGAGAGAGAGAGAGAGAGAGAGAGAGAGAGAGAGAGAGAGAGAGCTCTGATCTTTATGAGTCAGCGTCATTCGGATAAAAATACCGGGGCGCTTGTATAAACAGTTACCCTTCGGGTGTCTTTTCGGGCGACGCCGTATCGCTCGAGGACAGGTTCACACGACACTCCAGCGAGAGACCAGGTGGCCTCACCTGAAAGACGTGGGATTCCCCGGAAGAGAACAGGCAAGACCGACCCCCGCCCGTCTCTCCTTCAAACAGCTAGCCGAGCTAATTCGTTCTCGCGTTACGGTCTGATAATAATGCATCTCGAAAGCGGCCGTTGCGATCGTCTGAAACGTTTGACAGGACCGGCCGCGCACCTGGAATGCCAAAGAGGGCAGCAAGATTGGAAGGCAGGTCGTAATCGCGAGGAGTGAGAGCATCGTTGTTAATTGATATCAATTAGCAAGGCAGCGCAGCTTCATCCACTTGATGATCATTCGTCCTTTTCTTCGCTCAAAGGGGCTCCGACCTATCGGCGGATTGGTTCGCCGATTGGTCAATCCGTCGTGGCGCGTTACGGTCTAGCAGTGCGTTTCGAAACCGTCACGACCGTTGACCGTGCTTGTCGTCGTAACGTTCGCCGCAGAATCGCGGCGCGCGCCCGTTACGGCACCGCTAGAAGGATAAATCCAGTCGGATCGGCTGGATTAGAGAGTCTCTGCTAGATATTTATCGCCGGAGCGTGATCTCCTTCATTCGGTAGTCGCGCTCGGACGTAATCATTTTTCCACCGAGACGTTCTCGCGCCTCGCCTATGCGTTCGTTCGACGATTAGCTACCCTCTCTATCTGTCTTTCTCTCGCGTGCGCGCCAGCGAGAATTAAATGTAGAGCTTAGAAGCGAATTACCCGACTGCCCGCGGATATTTATTGGCTACATAATTCTCGACGTGATAACCAGCCCGGTAATCCTATCGGATAGGATAGCGTAAAACGGCTCTCAAGTGAACATCGGGGCGGCGTTCGCCCGCTAATAATTTATGAAGCATTAACTAATTGCGGCTACGTGCGAGACGTCACATCGCGGAAAACTCACGCCGCCTGTTTATCGCGCCGCGGTATCGTCGACGGTAAATTAGACGCGAGGATATGCGCGCACGCGCGCGGAGCGGAGCGGATCATGATCGCGCGGCCGATACATACATATCCGGGACATAATTCTGCTAGCGGCGCTAAAGGCGCAAGGGAGCGTTTTTGCTCGCTTGGTTGTTTCGCGATCTCGCGTTTTGTTGCCGTTTCCTCGTCGTCGTACCGATCGGTACGACGGGTGGGCACGGGGCGAGGGGAAGGACGGATCTTAAATCTCCCGTGCGAGTCCTTCCGAGATGCGCGCGCGGCTTCCTTTCCGCGGTAGTCGATGCTGCGGGTCATTTGTCAGAGTGCCCCGGGGATCGAAACAGCACACAGGCGATGCAGTCGGAAAGATCATAAACTCAGGCGCGTACCGTTAGGACTCTCTTATTCCCGTGAAGCGCGCGTACGTGATAAATAATAAGTTATTGGGCGACGCGCGTATCGGCCTATGGGATCTCCGTCGAGCGGGCGCGCGAGAGAGCAGGTAGAGAGATATACCGTAAATACGCGACGACAATGCCCGCGTCGTTTGACGGCGATACTAATGATTCGGCCCTCGTGAGCGATAAACCGATACAAAGGCGACGGAAAATCGGTGAAATTGAGCAGAACGGATATACCGCCGTGGGCCTTTGAAACGCCAGTTTCCGGTCGGCTACCCATGCTCGCTCGCTCGCTCGACTCTCGACTTTAATGATGGGAAATGACGGTTTATGAGCCGACGACGAGGTTTGATTTATCTCGCGCGCGCGTATTCGCGCGCGGGATTTCACCCTCGACATTCGGCGGATTCACGCGCGGTGTTTGTACTAGCGATGAAAAGGTGTTGCTTCCCGTTGCTTCGCCGATTCGAATCCGCTCGATGCCGTTTGAGGACGTTTTGAATATCGATCAACCCCACCGTCGTCCCACGTCCCTTTGTCGCGCTGCGAAGTTTTGACAGAAGGACGAGGCCTGTCGCTGCGTGCCTCGCAGGATAAACGATGCTCGTTCGAGCATCGTTCGATAATGCATTTCCGGATGCGCACACGCCGGCCGCTCAATCGGCCAGATACATCAAATTATCCGTTCCGACGAAACGTCCGTCCATCGATAGCATCTGCGGCCGATTCCGCGCGGCCGGACGCGTATTCACGCGCGGAAAGCACAGGCGGACGACGACGGCTTATCGCGCCCGCAGTAAATTTGATTTCGCCTCGTGATTGCGGGTAATTATTATTTTATTGCGCTGAGGAGGGACGCGAGAGCGTTACGAGCGCGTTACAATGAATTCGCCTACGAAAGGCGCCGACGATTTCGTGATGCAGGCTAATAAAGTTGCACCGGCCAATTTCTAGTCGGACCCTACTCGGGAGGAACCGATTCAAGGGGGATCCTCGACCCGTGAAACCACCTACGGCGAAGGAAATACGCTTTTAGGCCCTCACGAGGGCGTTTAGATTCCAATCTAATAAATACTTCCTCGCAGACCTTTCGGAGGTGAAAACTCATTGGGTTAACGTTTCCGGTGTGAGACGGTCCCGTTCTTTTTGTCCGCGTCCGTTCGTTCACCTGCCAGGTGTCATGCGTGTCAAATGCCGGGAACGGTGTCGCAATCGATCTTGGAAATGCTCGGCATTAGTCACACGTTCATTTACCGTTTCTCTCTCTCTCTCTCTCTCTTTCACGGGAAGCCATGCATGCACGAGATAGCGAGAGAACGGCCCCGGTCGCTGAATTTGAATCCTTGATGTCCTTGAAATTCATTCGTCTCTCTATCGCGTGAGACTACCGCGAAATTCTATTCGATATCATTAACACCGCGCGTTGCATCGACGAAGCCGGCTGTCGCGAGCGTCGCGCCCGGCTGGAAGAAACAACAAATTCAGCAGCGTTTCCCCATAAATGACAGGGGAGCGGAGATTTACGGGCAATCGACGAATGGTGCCGGTGATCGATCCGCTGGAGGATCGATGCGCTCGCGACGGGCCATTATTATCGCGGCCGAATGCACACGCGGGCTCCTCCATCACCCCGAAACCCCGCGCTTTTATTTTATTATTCCTACCCCCGTCACACGCGCGCGTATCGCAACGGCGGCATCCGCGACAGCCATAACTCACCGTAGAAATCCATGCAGCCCGTTCTCGCGTCCATGTCGTGACGCGATTTCGCAACGCGGACTCCGTTGTTCGTCGCTAGCCTGTACTTATCGTCATTCGCGACCGCGATATAATCCCGCCGGAGATCTGCTGCGCGTGTACAAGGTGTTTCAGGTGTCTCGGTCGACCTGCCGTGTATGAATCCTTCGACCGGCTGGACGTCGACCTCAGCGGAAGTCCCCTTTCGGTGACGTTCACCGCAGCAATCTTCCGGCGTTCGATTCTGCCTTGCACGTCGCGGTTGATGTCTGGGATCCTCTTATTTTGATTTTACGTGAGGTGAGATTGCGCGGTAGCTTGCAAAACTCGACGTTTAATCGCGGTTAGACGCGGACCGGCTAACGCGTCAGATAAAAGGAAGCTTGGGAAATCTGATACACCTTATATGCGCGCGCACATGCCGTCAAGCTTCTCGCCACTCACTTTTCTGCGGGTAGTCACGGCGCGCCGGCGAGTGTCAAACAGCGCGGACACGTGCGACCTATTGTTCCCTTTTCGTGGTCTTTGCGACTACGTATAGCCTGAAACTCTGTAATCTGCCTCTGTGCACGCGTGCTGTGTACGTGGTACTGCTAAAATTGCCGGTAAACTGCTGATGAAACCTGGCGAGACCTCGAATGGACTTGGCTGTTTCAAGCTTTCGCAGAGCCCGTTTAGGTTGCCTAAGGAATAATCTCCCGTCTGGCGCAAGATTCGCGAAACACACCCGCACACCAATCCTCCCCCGTGGTGCACCGGCATGGAGGTTGCTTATCGAGAAAATTGGTTGCCGGCACATATAATTGCGCGCATTCGCGCAAAAAAGGTTATTACCGCGCGGAGGCGTGGAAGAGAAGCCGGTCTGCGCGATGTGCGTCTACGTGACAGGATAATCTGATAATCGTGCGTTGCATGTTTTGATTGCGATTAGAGAATTATTATGCGTACGCGGGAGCATTTATCTTTCATAAGGATAAACATCTCTGTCTCTTCCCCTCTCCGTTTCTCTCTCTTTTTCTAAACAGGCGACGTGACAGCTAGCCATTATGAAACAGCAAACTTGCAACAGCAAAAACGTAAATGAGTCACACGTTTCAACAGCATCCAAGCATCAGCGTTGCATCTGATACGACTGCACGCGTTCCCGCAAAAAGTCGTCGACTTGCATTATTACACGCGGAGTTTCCTTGCTTTGTTTAGCGTTTCTTCAGAGTCGAATATCCCTCACGCGTGTCCGATTGAAAAAATCGCATAAACGGTAAAGCTATTCTCTTAATAGATGACCACACTACGCCGCTCCCGCATCCGCTCGTGATTTCTCCGCGTCCGTTTGGCCGCGTTAATTACGCGGAAGCCGTTTTGCACCACTGATACTAACGACTCCTTCCCTTTGTGCTCGCGCGCGCCCGCGGCAAACGATTGATGTCTCGTCGAGAACGCATTGAGCGCCCGCCGCGTTCGCCCACCCTCGCCTCTCAGCCGCACGAAAAATCGCTCCAGCAGCCGAGGCCGGAAATTGCGTTTTGTAATGCTTCTGGATACGGCGCCCCTCGTGTTGCCGCCCCTCCCGCGCGATCCCGAAAGTGAAAAATATAAAAAGCGGCGCGGAGGGGCGCGACACCGGACGGTCGGTCCTTTGTACACGTTGTCGCGGCCGGTGAAACAATACGCACTTTCGGTATAAATATGTTCCGCGCGTCACAATAACCCCCCGCCCTACACCCGCGGGATGAGTAACTTTCGTCCGTGTATCGCTGCCGGATAGCACGGACGAGCGGGGATGCGCGTAGAGTCAAAAGATGACCGTCCCTTCGAACGCTCGCTCCTCTGCCCGTCCGTCCGTCCGTCCGTCCGTCCGTCCGTCCGTCCGTCCGTCCGTCCGCCCGGCCTCCCCTCGTCGCTCCGCTATAAAGCAGTCACGTGTCCGCAATACCCTCCGCGCCTATATGAGGGTATCCCCCCGTCGCCGCCTTCGTGAATAGGCTCTATGGTGTTTCGGAACAGAGATGCTCTCACGATGGGGTCCTGCTGACTACCCTGATGGCGTGACACGATGGTGTGACCGGCAACCACCGCTCTCTCATTAACGAGCAATACCGATTCCGCAGCACGCCTACCTGCGGAGCTGCGTCATACACCTTCCGTTAATTTATTAAAATCACGTGGGAGAGAACGTCCGTGCGCGCTCTCGCCTTTACGGCGAGGGTAGAGAGAAGAGGCCGAGTCTCCCTTATCATTCCCGGAGCTATTTCCGGGGATCGTATCTCGTTAACCCCTCCGCCGTCTCTACGATCCCTCGGTCAGCGATTACACGCTAAACGCGAGTTTTCCGTCCGTAATTTACGATTGCGCTTTTGAGACGTGTGAACGCGATGCCTTAGCATCGCGAGAGCCGGTTTACTTTTACGCGAAATTAAGGGTGTTAATGATGCGTGCGTTCCGTGTTTTGTCCTCTCGATCATTATCATTGTTCGACGGAGCTCTTGGATTGCGCACTTGGAGCGTGCGGACTTTTGCCGCACATCGAGTCGAGTTTAGCGATCGGGACCAAAAACGGGAGTCCGACAGGAATTGTCGCAGGATGTGTCGACGTGTCGCATTTCCTTGACTTCGAGAGTGACGAGAAGGTTGAAGAGAAATCTCGGCTAGATTGTGATTACATACAAGTTACGAGCGGTGACTTTGTTCGAACAATATTAGACTCGCTCGCTCGCTACCTGTTTGTTTCTCGATCTTCAATGGTTGCGAACGAAGAGCTCGACCGTTGCTAATTATCAGTTCAGATTAAGGAAAGTTTCCTTCCATTTCACTTGTTCCGTATCGCCGATCTCAAGCACGCCGGACTGATGTCCAGTGAACGGATATTCTTTCGTAGACAGTACAAATATTGTACATATTAAACCGAGCAACGCTCAACTTGAGGGTATATTCTTTATTAGATCCATATCAGCATAGCATTCTGCATAGCGTAAGTTCGACAGATTCCAGGCGAGAATCGAGCGGCGAGTTCTCCAACATGGACGTTATCCAGAAGACCGAAGACGCGGCCTCACGAGGAGCGACGAGCGGATAAACGACCACGAGATAAGCCTGTGCGTAATTCCGGTGTAACGGACGACAGTAGTCGACCGCGCGTTAATCCCCGTTCATTTTTCATTTTCTTGCGGTGCGCGCGACGTTAAAGCGCGAGAGGGTATCGCCGATGAATGGAGCCATCCCGGCGTTAATGAGAGGAGAACAAGCGGCGTCTATTCAGGCTCGCGGTGCCCTGATGCAGCCAGGTAAGGCCGGGAGGGGGAGACCGGGTGCCCCGCGTTTCGTACCTCCCAGGCAGATACCATCGGAGGGGACACGAAAAAGCCTTTCGGGCAGGCCGAAAATGACGCCTCTTTAACGCACTCCACGGGATGCACTTGGTTGCATTCAGCCAACACGCGTTACGCGCTCGAGGCTACGCGCGTATACGTGTCGCGCAAACTGGCGTGCACGCATGCCTGTGCAAGCGCGCTCGCACGTGAGGGTGAGCGTCGTGACGTAAACACAAGCAGGATTTTTCTACGGTCGGTTCGGTGGCACGAAAAAGGGAGTTATGCCCGATAAGCATCGCGGCGACCGGGGTTCCTCCGCTCGTTTATCACGTTTTTATCGTCCGGGCGTGATTACCTGGGCGCACTGGAGACGTTAATTTACATTTCCTGGCTTCATATGACGCGCGCGGAGGCGCGGATTGGCAGAACGAACGGTGGGTATGGGGCGAAATACCTGGCGCAATAAACGTAATCCAAAGAAACCATGGGGACCGGTCGCCGTGTGTCTGCTTTGTTTTACGATTCCAAGAGGGGAGACGATCGCGAGACCAGTTCCGCGCAGTCCTCGCAACCTCGGCGCCCTTACGCGCTCGTTCCGCGTTCTCGTCGCGATATTGTTATTGATACAAGACACGTATGGGTAATTAAAACTTTAAGACCGGCCGCTCATTTTTGCCGTATCGCGGACGTGCTACCACGCGCGCTTTAACTTTAAGAAATCACCGTCTCGCGAACGATACGCCTCTGATTTTCCTCAGATTTTATTGACGACGGGGACAAATTAATTTATCACTTCATTATCTCTGCCAAGACCTCTTCTCATTAGTCTGCCATAACTTCGTGAAGCTAGCGACGCGGAGATGGACCGTAAAGTTTCGATGCTAACTTACGAAATCGTGTGTTTGCGCGCTTAGGCCAGGAGAAGCATGAAAGCTGCGTTCTGACTGATTTCTTTCTCCAACAATAGAATTTTAGATACGTAATATCATTGTCGCTCTATTCCAAGATCTTGATCAGGATTGAATTCGCTTCGCTCGTCGGGATACTGTCAACGTGATTCACAGGTCCTTAAAATCCGTGAATCAGGCAAAAGCGAGCCATCGGTCGGCGCGTGACGGCAACCAATCGCATTATCGACGCCGAAGCGCCAGTTTAAGGAAATCGCCAACGATTTCTCTCGGCTGCGGACGCACCGACAGATACGCAGCACGTGCGATCGTCTCTCGCGGGGTCGATTCCGTTCCGAACGACTGCTTGAAAAATGCGCGAGGCGGTTCCCTCTTGTTCTTGGCCTTTCTGTCGACGTGAAAAATTGACGCACGAAAATTCTGACGCGTCGCGATTTGTCAAATTCCCCGGCATCCTGCGGACCCCCGGCACGGTGGACAATGTTCGTATCCTATCTCCGCGGTCTTTCCTTCCTTTCATCTTTTTCTCTTCTCTCGATATCAATATCATCAACATACGCGTAAAGACGGATACGGAGGAGGAGAGGAGGAGAGAGGAACGGTTATACGTCGGGGTTTTGGGTTTCAAAATGATTGGGGTGAAATTGGGGTAAGCCGATACCGCTTGGCTACCCTCGCCGGCGGGTTCTCCTCAAGGGTGGATGCGCGCCGGTATATACCGGTCAATTGGAGCCCCACACGTCAGTCGCGGAAGAAAGGAATCTGGAAAATCGTGCCTGGAATCTGCCGTCTGTTTATAATGATCCCCAGCGAAGACCCACGTTCCTCTCAATGGCCTATCTTATTTATTACATACAACTATGAATTGCTTGTCAATCTGTCCTTGTCCCCGTTCCGCGTTCCGTCCTCCTGCGCTTACGTGCGCTCCGACGTTGATGAATTTTGAGCGCGCACCACGACGGTGGCGGTGCGATCTAAGGCCGACCCTTAAAAAGATCCAATCCCATTAATTTCTAATGACTCATTCTTTCGCGAGGCCACGCGCGAGTCCGAACCCCGATTTCGCTACATCCGGTTTCGGGTTTCACTTGGGAACGAATCACTCCCTCTCCCCCCTGCTTTTTTTCTCTCCGCAGCTGGATTCTCCATCTCGGAATCAGAAAATGAAGATGGACAGCGTCCACGTGTCGGACGTCGCTCATTCGTCGTTCCGTCTGGTCATCGTTTCCATCGTGGCTAGCCCCGATGTATATTCGTGTCGAAAACCCCTTTGATGGCCGCAAATTGACGAGCGTCAATTAGTCGTGGCCAGTCCCGTGCTTCCGTTAAGACACATCGGCGGGACTCGTCTCACGGTACTTAGGATTGTTCCGACACTGGCTTATCGCGGGATGATTGTCGCCGGCCAGTCTCGCGTGATTGCCAAACAACGGGCCGACCGATGGTGCGTATTGTCGATCGCGCATGGATATCGGCTCCTCGGAAACCGTAGTTCTATGGGAACTGACCAGCGGTCAGTTCGGCTTTGGACGTGACCCAGCGGTGACAGCCGTGTCAAACACGAGGAACATCGCCACCTTTGCCGTTGTCGTTCACTCTTATCCGCGGTGACCCTTGCTCACGGCTTTCTGCGAGAACACGTGGGCTGACCATTGATGTCGACGGACGATCGTTGGCGTTTACGCTTGTCGGGCGCGATCGAGATGTTAACGAGGGGGGTACGCCGCAGCGTCTGCCATTTGCACGATTGGACGCGGCTCCACATTTGCACTCTATTTACGGTAGTTTGGGGTGCGCTCGACAAACACTGACGAATATCGCGAAACGGCCGACAGCCTGGCGGCTAGATTGCTATTTTTGTCGGCGTTGGTCGCTCGTGGGTTCCCGTTCGCAAAATTCCCGGTTGGACACGAAAGACGCGACGTCGGTCGTTCCGGCCGTGCGCGACTGTAATAACGGATATCTAGATAATGGAGAGGACCGGGGGTCTTTTGATTCTCGCAGGCAAATGCCCCTCGGCCCGCTGCAGGATGAAGGCGAAACTCAATTCCCCGATATCTGAATACCAGCCAATTACGCGTGATGTATGAAGGGTGCGTGTCGTATGTATATTTTTGTCATTCTCTCCGCGCGCGAATATTCGAGTGTCATCCCCGTCCACCCCGTCTCATTCTTCTCAATTTATTCCGGCGCGACACCGCGAGCGACCCGGCTCGCGAGATGATTTGCATTTTCGGAAAAAGGAGCCGCACGTTACCGCGCGCGCTTTTGCAAGTCAGATGGTCGATATCGCACGTGCGGCGTCGTGATAAATCGTTCCTCCTTCGTCTTCTCGATCGTTGGCGCGTCACGACCGAATAACGATTTCGAAATTGATATCATCGGGGGATGAATGTAAACGCGATGCCACTCGCGCGTTTTCGGACGACGCTCGACTCTCTTTGTGCCGTTTAAACGACCGATTGAAGCGGAATGCGCTGGATCGAACGACGCGACCGTCTCAACGGCATAAAATATCCCTCGCGGACGCAGGTGCGCGCTCTCGCTGAGAGGAAAAATCGCGCGGCCCGGCGCGATATTAATACAGAAAGGGAATAGTATATTAACGATGCAGGCTGATGAACAAAGTCGGAAATACGCGGACGCGCGCGGTTGTCAGGCCGTCCTGTATTTGCACAGGAAAATTAAAGCTCTGTTTACGGACCGAGTGCGTCCTCTCCGAAAAGATCGAACCCGCTCATAGCCGTGGGCACGGCCGTTACGTTGTTGCCTCGATATTCATAGAGACCGTCGTACGTGTACGACGCGCGCGCGCGAGTCATACGGTCCGCAAACGTCTATAATATATTCCGTGTGATCAATCTGCTTTTGATCTACCTTCGGACACCGGCGAGTAATTACTCTAAAGCCCGCCATCAGCCGTCGAATTTTAGTTTGTCACTTTCCCCGCGGTCACTCCGTCGCGACTCGTCAATCGTTGAATGATTAACGAACGCGCATATTTTTTCCCTTGCGCATGTTCTTCCCTTCCCTTATTTATTTTCCATTTATTTTCCGCGTGATGTGCCGTAGACGCGAAACTTTCGGAAACCGCGGCCCGCGGATCGCATCGATGTTAAACACAGCGAATCGTCAAAAGCGGAACCTCATCGAGCCGAGGATACTCTTCCGAGAAAAGAAACGAGATCCCCTCGGGAGACTTCGCGTCTTTGTGTCGTCTGAGATTTTTATAGGTATATAATGTTTCCAGGGCGGTTCATGACGTTCCATTGAAAGCGGTCCCTTTGATCTCCCGCGGTAGACTTTATTCAATGGCGGTGCGCGATTGGTAAATTCCAATCGCGTCTTATTTTGTCAAGATTAAGGAAAATTTGCAATTACATGGATTAGGGAGACGGTGTCCCCTACGGAAACATATTGAATCGAATTGAATTACTGAGGAAATATTAGCGTACGCGAAGTGTTCCTTTGACTAGGCTGCGACTTCATTACACGGGATCCTCGTTTTGAGTTCCTCTCTCGATATTTCATTCTTTCATGTCGTCCCGCGCGTAACACTTGCGCTTTCCACGGTGCTGCGAAGTTGCCGCGACAATTCGTAAGATCCGCGATATCCGAGTAATCGGTCCGGGATATCCTAAATATGTCCAGCAGAAATCTAGAAATTTCTTGCCAAATTTCTTGCCAAAAAGCCAAATTTCTTGTTCGTACAATCTAAATTTCTTACGTATACGGGCTAAATTTTTTATTTGTACAAACGAAACTTTTTATTTGTACAAGTAAAGATGTTTCAAGTCTTTCACTTATCAGCAACTTCCCATCTTGGTAATTGGTTACATTGGAAATTAAAAAAAAAAAAAGATCAAAAGGAATAGCGCAAACGGCTGTTATTATAGCCGTTTTTTATTTTATTTAGCAACCAAGCGATGTCTTCGTGCCAAGGGACTGTAAGAAATCCGCCGGTGGTTCTCTTGCCTACCTTTTTATCGTAGCCGACAACGGAAACATTTTCTGCGGTTCTTTGTCACGTCCGATGCGCGCCTTTTCGCTAAAGCGTGTAACCGATACAGGCACTCCGTATCGCCGTAAGGGTTGTAAATTATTTTTTTGAACCATCCGGCAGCGCCGCGACGCTTTGACGGAGTGACGCCGGGCACGCATAACAGCGCTGGCAGTTGTAGTTGATAAAATGCGCCGTCGAGACACGATTATATTAATGCACTGATAACACGACGCGAATAAATCCCGCGCCGCGGACAGAAGTTAATCAACTCGACGGACCTAGAAAAGAAAAAAGAAAAGAGAAAAAAAAGCGAGACGTCTACGCTGCGACGAGGTTATTAATGCGCCGCTTTTACACATCCGTACGCGTTTTTGCGGGCGCGATTTTTAGCGATGTTAGCAGGGAATCGTAAGGAATAATAACTGACTTAGAAGCAAGCTTGTCGGTGTCAGAGAAAATTAATAGACCACGCCGAACAGGCAGAAGACATCCCCAGCACGGTCGTTGCCCCTTATCTTCTTTCAGCCCGCGCGACGTCGACAGGAATGTACTCGCGATTTACATGCGAATTGTACCACCCTTTCCGGACGAGGAGTGGTAAGTGACACGACGGCCCGGACTATCGCCATTACGACTAGCCAAGCCACCCCTTACTATTTACCCCGTAGTTTAAGCTACCCCATAAAGATCCAGATAGCGCTGGAAAAGCGCACCCTACATAACGTGATGTTTTGCAGCGAGGCTTAGCAGCCGTGGTTCAACGCTAACTGCCGTACGACAGGTTAGACGAAAAAAGTCCTCCCTGCCCTTTACCTGCCCTCCCCCCCCCCGTCCCSYCCCGTCCCYCCATTGCCGCAACGTTTCAACGTCCGCGACGACGAGGGTGATATTTCGTTGCAGAGTTCCCTGCGAGTGGGGCGAGCTTTACCCGTTCCACGTTCCTCTGCGTCGCCGGGTGTAGAAAGCGTTAACTAGTGGAAGACCGCCAGGTGCATAATGGATTTCGTAGTACGCGCGTCTCCTTACCTCGAAGCACCGAGCGTAGATAAACATCAGTTTGAGGAAACCGAGTGTAAAAAGCGAGTGATAAAATTAACGGCGCGGGGAAGCGATTTCGGTCGTGCTCGTGCTTACCATTCGCTGAGCATTCGGCATTCGCGCGTGCATTTATCGCGACGCACGTTATGTTTATCATTCCGTCCTTTTCCCGAAAAACGAGAGAGCAAGTCGACCGTGTCGACTGTGGAATATATCGCTTCTCGCAAGGAACGCGCTCGCGCGATCCGCTCGCATCGACCACGAGCGTTTCGCTCGTGGTGGGCGGCGAATGGACGCAATTGCCGCAGCCGAAACGGGGTGTGTTCAGCGGGGTCACCCTCTTCCGATTCTCTCTCTTCATCGCTTACCGCGATTAATTACCGGAGCGTGGAGAGTTTCCTGGGTGCGTGCGAACGCGCGCGACAGGTTGTCGACGTGCGAGAACGCTGTAAAGGGCCCTGACTACCCCCGAGGGCCAGTCGTGTCTGACATTCTGCTGATGTCGGAATTTCCGCGACAGCATTTTTAATCACGCGAGCACTTTAGCGACGCGCCGGCAGGACGCTTTAATATAGGAGCAATGCGGTTATGCATAGTGATGAGAGAGTAGCGGAGCAGGATGGCGAGCGATGGCGAGTGCGAAATGCTTCGGCTAAAAACTCCATCTGTAAGCAAATTTTAAGCGAATTGTTTAATTACTTACGATATTGCAAGATGGTGGCTGGGAAATTCAGCGCGGCCCGATAAAGCGATGAGATAAAGGGATGGTTTAAAGCGGAGAGAGCGACAGAGGGAGAGAGGACTCGCGCGGACTCGCACAAAACGAGCAGATTTTAATCCATGCGGCCGAAGCGAGTCCGGCTTGCGGACTAATTTCCGCACGAAACTGTTCTGCTCTCGTTAAAGAAATTTAATTGCGCTAAGTGCGATTGATTAAGCGGCTGGAGTCGCCTCGATGGAGATTGAAAAGGAATCGCCCGACACGGAAAGGCTGCTCCGGTTGTTCCCATCTCTTTTTGAAGATTGCGTCGGTTTCTCGTCAGGCAGCCTCGACAGAATGAGTTTAGACGCACCGTCCGGGAAATGGATTAACTCTGTCGTCTGTCGCCCGCAACAGTTGAAAGCACAATTTTTTTGCAGGCATGTTTTCCGGAGCACTTCGCTTTGCATACCGCGCACGCGTTATCGGTATTTGCGATGTGAAATTGATACGCGCTGCGTCAACGAAAAATGCGGTTACTCCATCAATTTTACTGTTCCATATCTCTCTTCCTTTTTTTTTTGTATCATTGCGTCCGTAACGAGCGATTCTTACGCTTCGCGCTCTGGTGCATTTAACGCGAAAAGGAGTAAACCGCGTGCTGGAACACGACCGCATTTTTTGCGTCCTCTTTTAAATGGGAAGCATCGAATTTTCCCTGTAAACACTGAGCATCCATCGGCGAAACTCCATGCATCCCTGAGAGACTATCAATATGCCAGTGTGATTGCTCTCCATTCGCATATCACTCGCCGCTCGGTTCTGCGCAAACACGCTCGCATCATATTTCGCCGCTCTGAAAATTGAATAAAATTCATTAAAATCGAGAAAATATCCCTCAGCGGCGGCGCCAAGTGACGTTCTCACGCGGGATCGAGGTAATACATTCTCACGAGGTAATACAACGCAAGGAAATGCTTCGTGCTGCTAGAAATATCTCATCTTTAAGGCACGCATGCGATCAAGATTCAAAATTCTACATCGCGCGGTTACTTCGTCCTCCAAAGTAGACACGTAGACACTCTCGAGGGAATGAGAGCCTTCCTTTATAGGCATGGATCTCCATGGTAAATTATGTGAGCACAATTTGTCGTTATACATGGCAGACGGTACGCAATATCAACAGAGATCGAGACGAGGCGTATCACTCGCTGCGGATAACCACAGAGACGACGTTGTCTTTTGTCGGGAGCGACGCCGCGGAAGCCGCCAACAATAGACTTCATGGAGTCTCCATGGCCCGTCGATTATGATTATGAATAGCCGCTGCAGCCTTCATCCGCCGTAATTGTTAATTAGCCCCGGCATTCCGAAACTCGGCGGGAATCCATTCGGTTCAATGTGCTTCGGGGGTTCGCGGTAGTTTCTGATTCGGCGATGTACGAGCAAGAGCTAGCGAGCTAGCTGGCTGGCTCTCCAAGTTACCTCGTGATTTAACACGAGAGCCACCCCTGTTTGCGCAAGTATTCGGCCTCGGTTTCTCTCATCGGTCCTCAGTCGAGTTAACCCCTTTGTGGGGTGGAATCCATCGTATCTACATTCAGAGAAATGTTTTCGTACGAGACGAGTCGCGCGGGTAGGATAAACGTGTCGCCGGATGATCAGGACAAAGCGAAATAGCTATTCGCTGTAACGTGCGTGACCTGTGCGTGCTTGAATGTACAACATGTAATAATCGGTATAATTTGTTTTTGAAAAAAGATACAACATCGCTGTCGCTCCGCGGATATAATTCTCTAATAATTTTTCGAATCTCGTCGATTTCTTCCCTCTTTCGCGGCAACGGGATGCTCATTACGCAGGTCAGAAGAGGGTGCCACGCCGCCGTCGAAACGGTAATTGTTTTTAATCACTTGCTGGATGGAAGTTCGCCGAAAGGGGTGAGAGAGCCGATGGCGGTTAACCGGAAAGTATCCCTCGCTCTCGCTTGATGTCGCGGCGCTTCTTTATCCGCCCCGAGGGGGCATTATAACTGAAAAAATACGTGGAGTAGATGAGCGAAATACGGAAAACCGATTAATATTCATCAAACCATTGACGGTGGCTTCGATAGTTATCTACTCGCAGTTAGACGTACCTGACCACGTCCCCCAATCTGAAGATGAATTGTTATTTCTCTTTCTGAATCGTGACGCGCGCATTGTGTTCCGATTCAAGTCCCTTCGATAAAACCGCGATGCACATCCGGTTCATTTCGTTGCTCGATTGTCCGCCTGAATTATGGCACGTGCCAACGTAATACCGTACACCCGCATAATCCCGCACGCGTTCGTTTGTTATTTCAATATCGCGCGATCTCGATTCCTTCCGTGCGATCGTGTCCAAACAACGTCGCTTACTTAGAAAACGAAGAGGGCTTTTTGCAGCGTCCGCTAGCGCAATCACGCGTTATCGCATGTAATTGCCGCGCGTGTTTACGTTAATTCGTCGTAAGTGCGGCTGCGTCGCCTGATCGCGGAGTCTACTGCGACACGAAAGCGCGTAATTTTCATTACATCACGGATCGTAATACACCGGTAATTATTTATTCCCGCATTACGCGCCGCTGCAGTCGCCGCCGCCGCCGCCGCCGCCGCTGCCGCCGCCGCTGCCGTGTTTGATCGGTGGTTTACGGTACAACACGCGTGCAACACGCGGCGCGCCACGCGACGAGAGAGAGAGAGAGAGAGAGAGAGAGAGAGAGAGAGAGAGAGAGAGTGGATTCTGTAATTGGCCGTTACCGCGCGCGGAATAATCGAACTGCACAAATGTCGCGCCGATAAATTAACGTCACCGTCTTCATTCATTGAATAGCGCGCCCGGGAAAATGAATTTTCCCGCCGATAAAATACGGTAACGCAGCAGCTGCCGCTGCAGCCGGGAGTGTCGGCGTTTCGCCGATTAAATCGCGCGACGTACCGAGTTCCGCAATCTGGAACCTTTGCGATCCGAATAGAACGTTTAAATTTCTCTCTCTCTCTCTCTCTCTCTCTCTCTCTCTCTCTCTCTCTCTCTCTCTGCGCTCGCGAGCTCGATCCTAATTTTACAATGTGGATGTACGATGCTTATTAAAAGAAGGATCTCGAAAGAATGCGAAACGAGATGCGAGATGTACAACGAGACGGTGCAACACGCGGTGGAAGCCCTCATCTCCGGAGTCACTCGATAAAAGCGAGTGCCGCTGTAACACGAGAAGCACGAAAGGAGGAACAAGGAGGGGTTTAGTGCGACAACGCACGATGGTATACGTTAGCGAAACTGACAAACAAGGCTCGTAACGGATTTTACGCGCGAGGCAATTATCAGAGTTGTCAGGCAGTCGGTTTAACGCCTCCATTTATGTGCGTATAAACGCGAACGGGAGTCGAAGCCGCGAGCCAATGAAATGTAAAGCCCAGGACGCATTAATCCCCAAGTCGGGGCCCGCGCCGCAACGTTTGCGCGTTACAAAATGCCATTTTACACCGCTCAAACCGAAATTCACTCCAGTCAACCGGCTTGTTTAATCCGAATCATACCGTTTAGCGCGGAGCCGCGCTTACCGTCAAACATATCCATCGCCAGTCCGGCAATTTACACGATGCGTTGCTTGCACACGTGTCTCGTCTATTTCGCGGTCCCCTCGCGCCCCGTTGTACTTTCACTGACCGATATAAATTCTCCGGACGGACGTATCCGCGCTAATACATTCTCGCTACGTTTGCACGTTGTAACGGTCGACGGTTATTTCGGGTAAATCACGTTACGTCATAATTTTCCCTTCGCGCTCCGGTGTTCCGGTAGTAAACGCGTAAAATATTAATCACGCACGCTGCTCGTCGAGTTTTCATTAGCCCGGGATGGCTTTTCGATCGCCGAGTGCTCGCGATATTGCGTCATCGAACGAGTCACCTGTACACGATGTAACACTCGAATCTGACTTCGACGTTTAATTTCATACATTTAATGATAATCGATTACTCGATTCCACGCGATCCCGATCACTTTCTCGAATAGCCCGTAATGTCTCGCGCCTCGGTCCGGAGAAAAGGCATATCTCGATGGTGTTACTTCTACCCGCGAAATGTCGCGATCAATTAACTCGCCGCTACTCCCCGCGCGAGGAGCGAGCGCGGAACGCGATACGACTTCGGAGATGAGAGATGAGAGCGAATGAGTCAAGCGATACGCCGATATCGCGCTCGGCACGCTATCCGGCCATTAAATTCATCGATGATCGACGTAAAGGAGCGACGTACTTTCGAGCAACCCTCCTCGTGAGGAGGGAAGGAGGGGCCGATCGACGTGGAGTCAAACTCCGATTCTAATGGAACACCGCGCGCCGACCTACCACCGCGCGACCTAAAGAATATCTAATTATCTAACACGTGACCCGACACGTGTGGGAAGCTCCCGCTGCTATTTTCTGATTCATTCGCCGGCCGCGTCTCGCAGAGAGAACGGCCGCGCTCGCACCACCCTCGGCGTGATATTTTGTAAAGTTTACCCGAACGGCGCAGTGTGAAACGCATGCTGTCATTAAGGTCTGCGGACGATTAAGGCCTTCTCGGACTCCGGCAACCGCCACGCGCGTGTCTACCTGCGTGTCTCGCGTTGCGAACGGCGGTTAGTCACTTTCCCATAATGGCGCAACGATACGACGGAAGGTGATTGGAAGATTCAGATATCGAAGCGCGATATTTCGACCATTCCCGAACGAATATAAAGATTCCCAGCTCGTTTCTCTCGCTGGAGGGCGCGATCACGTCAGGAGCTCCTTATCTGGAAATGCTTGCTCCGACTGTTTCGAGGTTTGTTAAAAAAAAAACGAGCGGTTTTACGTTGCCGTCTTTCTCGCGATTATGGTCGCGATATAGGAACGCCGTATCGGGGAAAAGTGGCGCAGATAGATCTGGATGATCGCTACTCCGATAATCAAACGCGAATTGCCGCGAGAGTATGAAAATGGCAGGGAGAAATTGCTACCTGCGCGTCACACACGGTGTACGCGTACACCGCGAAGAATGATAGTCGAACGGGTTCTTGCACCGTGTTCGATATTATGCTTCGGCAGAGTTGAAATCGCCTCTGTGCAAACAAGGCAAGGACGACTCGGCTAGTCCACTCTATGCATTTTCCATGAATATTCAGTCATGTAAATGCATAGGCGCGCAGCGGAGTCAGTCCATTATCCCATCGCGCTTATATCTTTCTATAATTTACGATAGCTGCCGCTAATTGACTTCCCGACGATATCACTTGCAAATCACGATGATTCGCCGTGCCCCATCGTGCTTCTCGGATAAGATACGAGACTTTTCTAGCGTCCAGATACGATGCTGCGCTTTCTACACGAAGCTTCGACACCGGTACTTTTTTGCTTTTCGCGCCAAACGAGATGCCGGCGAGATAATGTCGAGTAGCGAACATCCATACGTTTTGAGCAGAGAGCCTGTCATTGAGCGATTCTCGCGAGAGTCTGATAAGGAATAAAACGCTCTTATCTCGATACGCTTCGCCATTCCTCGCGATGTAACCAGAGAGAGAGAGAGAGAGAGAGCATCCTCCCTCCGCGGATCATCGTAGACGGATCGTCAAGTGTTTCCCATGGTTGTCGAATCCTCGTCTCATCAGGTACGAGCACTTATACGCCTACTCGGCGACAATCATCACCGTCCCGATGACTCCGCGCGCGCTTTAATATTTACTCTCGCATCCCTCGAGCACTCTCGTAGCCGCGTATCGTAGCACGCTCGAACGCCATCGGCCGTCAATATGCTTCGATCCTCTTTCTGCTAAGAGGGGTGTCGAGAGGGTAGCGTGTCCGTGCGTGCGGGGCAGGGTAGAGGGAAAGGTGGCAGGGAGAGGTGGCTAACAAGTAGGAGCGCG
Source organism: Eciton burchellii (assembly GCA_020341155.1). Taxonomy (NCBI): domain Eukaryota; kingdom Metazoa; phylum Arthropoda; class Insecta; order Hymenoptera; family Formicidae; genus Eciton; species Eciton burchellii. The sequence continues at coordinate 4,140,406 of JAHMML010000004.1, forward strand.
ATGCTTCCCTAACAGCGCCACGAATTGAAAGTGGAGTTAATTGATCGGAAGTCTTGAGGCCGCACGTGCCGTTTTTGCTATTGTGCGTGCTCCGCAGCGATCCGTACGAAATCGAGTTGATGTTAGCCAGTGATGAGCGCCCGCTCGCGCATACGAAACGATATTTTATTTATCCGGATGCGTCCTTTCGATCCTGCCCGTCGAACAACTGCGTATTTGTTCGTACGATAATATATTGATGGTGATGCAATTACGTGATCCCTCCCACTCTCTTTGCGCGCGCGTGTGTTTCTCTACGTATCATTTAATGGAATGATGATAACGATTCGCGCCGGAGGAGCATGTAATTTAAATTTTCCGTTTTATTAACCACCAGAATGCATCATCGGGAAACATCAAATACGATGTTAATTACGTTTCGATTGAAATAAAAGTATATCAAAGCCGGCGGGGGCGCGATTTTTCGCGGAATACTTTCGCATTTGCCGCTTTTAATTTCCATATAACGCGCGGCGCGCATCATTCGCATAATGGCGGCCGGCGAGCTTGAATTTCGCATATGGCGATATCCGGTTTAAGGCCGAGGACGATGGGAGATTGCCGCGGACGCGGACATGGCGAGGAATAATAAAAAAGAAAAAAAGCGCTCAGATAAACTCGCTTGCGTTAATGAGATTGCGAGAGGGAAACCCGAGTATGCTTATATATATATATATATATATATATATATATATATATATATATATATAATCGAGTTTCCATTCTACATCGAGAAGAGACAGAGTCAGACAGGGAGAGAGAGACAGAGGGAACAAGCGAGGCGAAGATCGCTGGAGAAGGGGATGCCACCCCGTTTTGTAATTGCCGGTATTTATAAGCAATACCCGCCGAGTATGCGACGTCGGGGCTTTCCTAAGCGTAATATGGTAATACGGGCAATGGCCCATATTGACATGAACGATGCCCGCCATTAGCGGGCCCGGCGCTGGATGACTGTTTTTAATTTCCTCGCCGAGTGAATTTCTGCCCGATAGGGTAAGGGTGGATATTGCCGCGTATCACTCATAATCACTTTTCCTCCGCGGAATCGTCCGGCGCCCATCATTTCTTTCTTCCTTTTTTTTTTTTTTTTTTCTTTTTCCTCGCATCTCCTCGAATCTCTATTTTTTTCTCCCTCCTCCCTTCGCTCCTCGTATCCGGCGGTTATTTGGAAGGTGAAATATGACGGGCGGGCGACGAAGGGACGGGATGTAATTGAATTCGGCGTGCGAAGGGCGCGATCAGGAAACCGAGCGATTATAATGAAACAGATTCGAGTGACGGACGCGCGCGCGACGTCGAATACACCGGAAACCGATCAGAGATCAGACTACTGTACGCTCCTCGATTCTGTCTGACTCCTCGACTTGGCAAATCGCTGACCGGAATTATTCAGCCGAGCGTAATTCGTACCCGGCGAGGTATCGGAGCCGATTTTCTCCGCGTTCTCTCTCTCTCTCTTTCTCCCTCTCTATGCCGACACAACGGCGTGACAACGGCGCACGTGACAAATGAAACAAGCGAATCGCTCGAATTCAACGAGATTAATTCCGTACATATGTTCATCTGCCTCGACCACCCTAAATTCTACAAAACTCATACGTTTCGTTCAGATATCAATCTTCCTGCGTGGTGCACGTGGTCGGCCGGAAAAGTCATCGCACGCTAATTCCGCCTGACAAAACGACTGACGGCCGCGCGTATCCCGAAAACACCTGCGAAGCTTCGACACCCCCTCCGTGTGTCGCGTGTGTCAAGTGGCCATTAAGCCAGCCAAAAAGCACGACATCTACTACGACGATCTCACGTGCTGCGAATTAAATCACCGACCGGTCATTACGACCGGTTGCGCTCACGGCAGATCCGCATCGGCGTGGGACCGCGCAGGTGTCCCGATGCGGTTACGCCAGCGTGCAGAAAAGTGCAGAGCGGCTGCAGCCGCGGCTCTCTATCCGCTCGGCGATTTGTCGAGGCGCCTTCTGCGGTCGCCGCCCGTCCGCGCTCCGCGCGTCTGCTATATCGATTAATTAAGTTAGATTAAGCGCCCCTCTCGTGCTCCGACCGGCCAATCGGAAAGTGGATTGCGATCGAATTCCTCTTAATCGATTACGGTCGGCTTGCCATGCGGAAAGCTTAACGCGGCCTGGGGAAGAAGTCGTGGTCGATTCGTCGTTTCCATGCAAAGAGACTCGCGTCGCCATCGAGTATCCTCATGTATCGGACGATTAGTAATCCGGGTGTCTCCGGGGGAGGGGAGGGTACGAACGAATCTGACGCTGCTCAAGAAGACGGAGAAGGTCGTCTCTGATTCTTCGCCGTCCAAAACTCGTGCTTCACGCTTTGAGCCGGTAAGCCGGCCTCGTTTGCCTCGTCGGGAATTGTTAGGGCTCCCGAATTCTTTTGCTCGGCCCGACCGTACGGAGGGAAAGGTCGAACGAGCGGATGGAATAAAGGGAACGTCTTATACTTGAGAGATTCGCGAGAGGAGACGGCGGAGGCGTTCAACGAACGGCAAGAGTCGGAAGCCGGGGGCATCCGGGAGAACAATAAAAAATGGACAGGACGAAAGGAACCGGCAGGAGACGGCGAAAGAGCGGGAAATAGAGGGCAAAGGGGAACGCGAGAGAAGAGAGAGAGAGAGAGAGAGAGAGAGAGAGAGAGAGAGAGAGAGAGAGAGGAGAAAGGGCGGCGGAGACGTCTCTGGTACCTCGTAAATTACTAGCGGGAGAATACACTGTGGCGACCGACTCGTTTCGGGGAACATCGCGAGGTTTATACGTTTTAATGTACTCGTTAATAGGCCTCCCCCTTTTCGCCGGGCTCTCCCTCCGGCCACCCCGTCTTTTAATCCCCCGAGATCCCCACTCCGCGGATTATGCTTCATGAGATATATGCTGATGGAATCTTATATATGGTTTATAGCGCGCTCGCGCTTCGCTGATGAATACCATTTATATCGCTGCCAGAAGAGAAAGAGAGATAGAGAGGGAGGAAGAGAGAGCGAGAGAGAGAGAGAGAGAGAGAGAGAGAGAGAGAGAGAGAGAGAGAGAGAGAGAGAGAGGGAGATAGGACCGGCCACACGGAGTGCATCTGGTTATTACGGGAGTGTAATTAATATTGTCTCTTTTGCTGGCGGCCGACGAGAAATTACGATCGCCCCCGCCGTTATTCTCTCAGGGCGGTGTCCCGCCTTGAACCCTCCGGAGGATTTTTGCTGACGACTTGACGATTTAATGCGACTAATCGGGTTAGGAGACGCGCGCTACGCGAGATGCGAAACGGCTAATTGCGGAGTCGAGGGATTCCGCGACGGAGTCGTTCTATCTCTCTTAAGCAATCGTCGCTTCGCGTCCTCGTGGAATGCGAGAGGTCGATCGGGAGGACGGGGAATTCTCAAAGAGGTGAAAGAGCGCCCTCGAGAGCGATGGACTCTCGATTACGATCCCAATTTCGGCGTCGCGTGCGGCTCTGCTTCGTAAACTGCCGCGATCCCGCCGCCGATAAGGACGCGCTGTCTGGCTTTCGCGGGCATGTCGGGCAATTTTTCGTCAATTTGTACGTCGCGCGCGGTTTAATACGCGTCAATCCGCATCGGCGAGACGGTGCACTCGCGTGCATCAGTCGGACAGCCGATTTTCGCTCGACTTCCGATGCGCGCCCGCGCGCACTTTCACGGCTTCAACCATTACGCGCTCGCTCGCGGAAGGTCGTAAAACGTAAAAGGTTGCTTTAAAGCCTGGTTCTTAATGACGTCCACGTGCATAATGCTTACGCGGAAGCGAAAGTCCGTGATTACGATTATTGGGAGAGTAATGCGCGCTGACGAGAACGCATCGCATCGAGTCGACGAATCCGGACGAGTGCGCGGATTTTACCGCGCGTATAGATTAAAATCGCCCTCTTATATATATGATATAATATAATATTATATATATATATATATATATATATATAAAGAAATATAATAGAATAGAAAATATAATAGAAAGAAATCGGACATCGTAATGCGGGTATAATCGCGACGTAATGAATCTGAACGCTCGCTTCTCCGTTGCCGATCCCGCGCTCAATACGCTGCAATCTGTCGGATCTATCAGCGATCGCCTTGAATCAGAGAACATAATGAACACATCCGTTTAAACGAGTTCGGTGCTACGTGCTTACAGAGTAACCATTTTCAGCAATCGCGTATGCCCTTCGGTCGTACATCTCCGCTTAGCGTACGCTTCCTCCAATCTCTGCCACAACGCGGAAAGATTTTACATGCCGCGTACCGTTGGAGAACACGCAAACGCCGCAGGATTTTCCCGTCCCCGAGAGCGCGCGTGACGTTATTTATTTTCCGGCCGTGTGCGCTAACTCTTCCCTTCGTTTACGCGCATAAATACTCGTTTAAGCCTCCCCCGTGGTATCTCGACGAGGCGATCCGTCTCTCGTCACTCATCCGGGATCATCAATCGTCCCTCGATCGTCCAAGAGTTACCGTGTAACCGACGTGCGCCTGTGTCTCGTAGCGTACTGAAATGCCGTCCGAAAATAAAATACTGTCGTTTCTCCGAGTACTCCAGACAGCTCGATGTCATTGTTCAATTCACTGCGAGTCAGTTTATTTGCTCGCTTCGTTCGTTCGACATTTCACATTAGATCAACGATATCGATACTCGATGGATTTGTCGAATGTCGATTGTCGATTGTCGCTCGGTCGCCGATGCGCGCTTGAATTTTACCTTTAGTTTTCTATTATCACGATAATATATACTCCTGCAATCATACAATCTTAATGCAACGACTTAATACGCCCATTTTGAAGCGGCAATGCAACATTTGTGCGTCGAGTACTCGTAGAGATCGATGCAATTAAGTCAGAGAGAGAGAGAGAGAGAGAGAGAGAGAGAGAGACAGACAGAGACTAATGCCAGCGACGAAGCAATCGTCTGCTATCTACGAGGAGGCATCTTTCGCCTGGTGCAATGGCGACACGATCCAACGTAGCGCGAAGATAAGAATGAAAAATTAACGATCGTTTTCCGCTCTCCCGCGCGGTTATGGCCTCTCGAAACCGTATCCGCGTGGCGGAAACGCGCGATTCATCCGACAATAAAAGCGTGCGCGGCCGCGCTGGAATTGTCCTTTATCGTTCCTTCGGATCGCGGGTCCGGAATGGATTTGTCGTCCCCGGGACGATAAAAATTAAAAATTCACGGCTGGTCCCTCCCTCTTACCCGCCACGGCGGGGTTGCGAGTCCGAATGGTGCGCGTAGCCCGAGGCGGAAAGTTTTACCGCCGTACGAGATAATGATATACCTCCGTACCGTTATCTCGTGCATTTATCGGAGCGGTACATTCACGCGCGCGCGAACGCGCGTACATACACATGCGTTTGTGTACAACGCTCTATCGCGCCATGTACACACGCACATACATACACAACGGTTTGCTTTATTTCCTCGTTCGGGCGCGGCGGAACCGTCCGCGTAATGCGCGTCTGGAAAACGGTTTACTCGTCGCTCGCTCGCTCGCTCGCTCGCTCGCTCTCGTCAAACGATTTCACCGTTGCTGCGCGCGTCCATCGCGTAATGACCGGTTCGTATAGACCATTATGTAGAGTCTCGCCCGGCACCGATACGGTACCAATGCGCGCCGACTAGTCCATTGTCGATAACGCCGGAAGATTCGGAGGCCGCGCGCGCACGGGAATTCGGATTTTACGAGCCTCCCGTTATGCCGTTCTATGGGTTTTTCGTTATCGGGCGCATCTTTACGCCCGAGACCGTGGAATTATGGAGATTGTTTCGTTGTTTCGTCACGGGGACGAAACTTCAGCGTACCACGAGGATAATCCCGCGGAGCGAGGCTAATCGGCGTGAACTTGCGTCAAATGAGCGCAAATCGCTTGACGAACGTACGTCGGACAGCACGCAAGTTGGGACGCGTGCTCCACCAGGCTTCCAGCCAGATAGCGTAGCGAGACGCCAAACTCGCGTACTTTATCGCGCGGCAGAAATCTGCGATGAAGGCGTGGCTGTGCAAACGTCTTAATCGACAGCCATCCGTAGCTGTGTTTGATCAGTTGGCCCGAGCCCGTTTCGCACTTTCCGTAATCCGACGGGGCGATCCATCCTTCGTCCCCGGATCTGGATTCCGGACTCGCGACTGGATGCGCGCTTAATCCCCATAAAACAGCCGCGGCGGTGTCCCCTTCTCGAACACGCCGCTAGTTTGGCTCCTCGTTCGCCTTTCTCGATCTCTCTCTCTCATCGAGCGAAGCGGCTCGAAATGCTCGAAACGATACGATCGGATGAGCGACGGGTAGGGGGGGGGGCGCGAAAGGGGGGAAGGTATCGCAATATCGCCCGCTCGCAAATCACGGCTTAGCCTCCGTCTACTTTTACTGTTATGGCGAATATTTTATGGGGATACTGTAAAATTAAAAAGCGGCTCCGCACCCCACCGACAATTCGGCTTGTCTGGTGATAATAAGGGTGCTGGTTTCCGTGGGGGCCACGCCGTACAGGGCATTCGCCAACGCCGCCGACGCCGCCGACCATATGCCCCCTCCGCTATGCCCTCCCATGTCCGTCCCCTCGCCACCCGCGCCCCTCGCTATTCGGGAAAATGTTTTAAACTGGCGCGCGGGGTGCCAGACCGCTATTTGACTTTCATTACGTCTTATGAAAGGAGAAATTTATCGAACAGATTTTTCTCTCGATAGGCCTCTCTCGCGTCGGCTCCCCTCACCTCCCCCCCCTCCCCTCCCCCCGTCCGATCGCGGCGGATGCTAGTGAATTTTCCTGCTCATCGCGCGAGCGCGTCGTGAATCCCGAGAGATTTATGGCGATGCGAGATTATATCGGGAAATCTGTCACGTTCGCGGACGACCTCTGGTTCGCGGATGAGCGCTGCGATTATTTAAAAGGTCTCTCATATATTAATATCGATTCTTCAGATGATGTTATTTAGATAATTGCAGCGCACATCGGAGAAGAGCGCACGTCGCAAGAGTTTCCGCCGTTCCGAGATCTCGAGGTTTGTCGTTTCGGAGATATCTGCCGGATTATCCGCGCCCGAACCGCGCACGAACAAAGACAATAGGCGATTCGCCGGATGATTATTTCGATTTAGGACGCGGTCGTTCGTCAAGTTCCGGCACCTAAATTCCCGCTTAAGGCCGGACTGACAAGGGAGCAATTTGCCAGTTGTTTAAGTGCCAAGTGTTAAGTGCTCTGTCGTTTATGTTTCGCCATTATTGTTTTATGTTTGGCCTCCCCTCATCGCGCACCCGCACACATACACGCGCGCGCGCGCGCGCGCGCGCGCTCGCTCGCTAGAGGTGCGCGCATAGAACGATTGAAATTAATTCGTGTTTATGACCGACGCATAAAGCCGGTACCGAGTGTCGGCAGAAGATAGGCAACTTATGTGCCGCACCGCGCTTTACGTTCTACCAGCGTCGCAGAGTCTATTTCAGTATTCATACCTCGCGAAATCGCGACGATCTTGCGCTTTGTCCTTTCGGGGCGATTATCGCGCGCGTTACGGCGCGCCGTATTAACTCCCGCGTATTTACGAGCGATCATTTGCAATTAGATTCGAGTGCGCCCGCCGTCTCGTAATGTGAAAATTACACGGCGCATTGCGATATATAAATAATCATCCTTATGTCCGGCCGGATAATCGGTTGATGAAACGCGAAATTAACGTTCGGCGGAAAGTTTCCGCGGACAACGATGCGTTATGAACGGCCACGCCGCGACGAGGATAATTATATTTAGCCCGATAATTGCAAAATTATCCCCTGCTGAAGTTCCCCGGATAAAGGGAAAGAGGGTGCGTTCCTGTCGCCGCTAATGGCCACAATTTACAATTAAGCGAACGGTCAATCGCCAGATACGTGCCTAATCTCTCTCGCGCGCGCGCGCGCGCGGACCACGATCGATCGAGCGCGCTAGCGCTATCGCGACTGATGGAGGAGCACGCGCATCGAGAAATTCCGATCGCACCCTTCGCGATCTTCCCTCCCGCGCAACACCGTGTAACGCCAGCGCGACGATAAAGCAAGCTTTAATCATCTGTCGGATTAGAGCCTGAATCTCATTCGGCTTTACGAGTTTTCAAGATCGACACCCTCGGCGCGTCGATGGTCGACGTGGTAAAGGCCCTCCTCATACGTGGCCCGCGCGTAATAAAAAGAGAGTGAGAGTGAGGGGGGAGGGGGAGGGGGGAGGGAGCGGGCGGGGGCGGAAGGAGAGGCTTAAACTCTCGGAAAGGATTTCCCCCACCCCCCCCTGTTTTTTCTCTTTTCGTCGTTCGTTGCGCCGCCGGCGCTGCCGGGCGCCGCGCTGACGGAATTGCGACGCCGAATTGCGGCGGCTTTTTAAGCCGCCAGCGTAACGAGATCACGTATTGGGATCCGCGGCCGGCGAACGCGCGGATATTTTTCACCGTGCCGGACACGTCGTCGAGTTTAGCGCGCATTACGGCGCAGCCAGTACGCCACTCGATCGTCCGCGGCGCCTTTTTTACGACCGGATGTTAAAGCGCTCGCCGCGTTATCTCGCGATAAAGCGAGGAGAGAGACTCGGCTCGGGAGAGCCGACCGGCTCCATGTTCCTTTAATCGATCGTGAAATTTCATAGGCGCGATAACGAGGTCAACCACACCGGGTGCAATATGGGCGCGCGCGCGCGCGCGCGCGCGCGCATGAGATCCTCTCTCCCCGGTGACGTTCCGGGGAACGCTGCGACGCGTCCGGCACGGCGCGTGCGGTCACGTGTCTGACATTCGGCGGATCTTTATCGCTACCCGCAGCCGCTACTCGTAACGTCGCTCGATTCAACCATCGCCCTCCCCCTCCCCCTCCCCCTCCCCCTCCCCCCCGGATGAGCAAGGAGGAAATATCTGATCGCTTAATGAAGCGCGCGAGGAAGGCGCGCGAGATTGATTTTCGGCGATCGTCCTCGGCTGTCTCGGAGCGATGATCGCGGCGTTCTCTTGCTAAAGCATTCCAAGCATCGGAAAACCGCATAACGACGAGACTCGGACGACGGCCGCGCCATGGGTGAGCCAGGGTGTCGGAGGGGGGCGGTGGTACCCTTCCGGAAAAAGCGTTTCTGGGTCATTACGCGGCGATAATCACTCTCGTAAGCCGGAATCGCGAGACTCGAAAACTATTAGCATATTAATGGCCGGCAGTTCAGTTAACCCTTTCATCGGCGTCGGGCAGATTTGCATCTCGCTGCGACGGCAGCGGGCGATGGTTTGGCCGAATGGAAGCGGATGGATGCGGAGGAAGCGAAGCCGCCTGCCAGCGGGACGGTGGCGGCAGTGCGTTAAAAGCCCCGCTCGGCCACCCTCGCGCGGCTCTCGCGAAATTAACATGACAAACTACCCCCAGCAATAAGAGGGTCGAAAAGATATATCGCGCTGGATATGCGGGTCTACGGCAGAAACAATAGATAGCGTCGTTCGCACGCGGGATTCGCGGGGGGAGGGGCGGTCTAAAAAGCGAGCCGGACGAAGCCACCGGCGTGCGTATCGCATTTTATGCCTGGCTCCGTTTACTCGGCGCGTTATCGCGTCTACCGTTAATTCGCGACGCCTGTTATGCATCGCGAAGTTGAACCATCGCGAAACTTGTTTCTCTTGCTTCGAAAGGAGCCGTCATAGGAGTCGCGGGATTTTCAGGCTTGCTCGAGAGAAGCAGCCGAGCTGAAGGTTTCTTGCAAAATCGTACCTGTGTCGGGGACACGATTTTCGATTTCGATTAGCGTCGTATATACATTGCTGTTTGTTCTCCGTTCAGTCGACCGCCCGCGCTGCCGGATATGCGGAATCGCTTGCACGCGTTACGAGACGTGTCAGGTAGATACACAGGGGAGATGCTGCGGGGGATCATCGGGAATCGTAAAAGTCCACCCTCGCGTACGCGAGGAAGCGGACGCGGAAAAAATTAGCATACTAATTCGTCCTGCCGAGTCCGGGCGACTCGTAAACTTCAGCAATTAACGCTGCCGGTCCGCCCGATTTTCCCACCGCGTCTCGCCGAAACTCGTCGAAAAGTCTACTGCAAGATGGCCGTTCGTCCTGATAGCGCTCGTTACTATTAACTCTTCCGCTTCTGTCTCCGCGGAATCCGTCTTAGCGCGGCGCTTAGCGTCGCGACGGCCGTTTCCGCGGTCCCGCCGCAATTTGTCGCCCGCGTTTATCTCCGGCGAGGCGGCCCTTTTACGACCTCCTGCCTCGCCGGAGGACGAAGGAGGGCGCAAGAAAAAGGTCCTTTTGATGCCGCGGCGGACGCCGGTAATGAGGAGTCGCGATCCTTTCGAGGATGCTCCATAGGGAGCACAGTCGGGATTTGATAATTACGGGGATTATTTCGGATTTTCAGATGCGCCCGCTCGGCTCCTTATCATCGGACCACGAGAAAATTCCAAATCTGCTCATTAATCGCGCTCCCGAGGATTTTCCGTTTTTCTCGTTTTTCCTTCTTTTTTTCTCGCCGGCCTCTCTCTCACCTCCGCTCATCGATTTCCGGACGCACTCGCGCGTCCGCGTCCGCCTCATTGTACCGTTTTAATTGGGCCACTCCTGGGCATGGTAATTAATTTTTAACTTAATTGGTACACCCTTCCGAGGTGTGCCCTTCCTCCCTGCCGAGATTCGCGCGATTCGCTGTCGTCACCGCTCTCGAGGCTCGATTCCTGCTCGAACGTTCCTCGAATTGTCTGCGTCGTTATCGCGCGCTCCGTTCTTGGACTCCAATGAATGCGCTATGTTCCAGGACGCGTTTCTCAGCCTGTCACGTATAATTCGCGCATCCTTATCCCGCGACCGCGTAAATGCCATCCCGATTTTTCTCCTCCTCGTTCTACGGGCCGCGAGATTCATCGTTAAGGCACGAAGGGATAACGTCGCGAAGGTAGGTACGTCTCGTTAGCAGCTACTCGTCGAGTGGTCGTCTTAACGGAAATAATTGGCCGCCGTTAAGAGCTTAAGGCAGCTTGCATTAACTGCCCAGACTCTCTTCTCTTTCCCCTCTCTCTCTCTCTCTCTCTCTCTCTCTCTCTCTCTCTCTCTCTCGCTCTCTCTCCCTCTTTCCGTCTCTCGTTGATAAGCCCGCCATTTCTCCATGCGCGTCTGCACTCGTTCGTTCGCTCGCCCGCCAGCGAGCGATGAAAATATTTTTGATGGGTTATTAAATTAAACGATTTTTCTTATTGGTAGCCCCGCCTGCATCTCCACCCCTCCCAATCTCGCCGGTGTCCCGTGGGGCACTTCTGGTGTACTGTAACGCAGGGGTCGCTCCATAGCAACCCCTACACAGTAATTATGCTTTTCTTTTTATGTCCGCGCCATTTCATTGGGTTGATATAATAAGGCATTGTTGCCGAGGGGGGTACGAGGGCGGGATAGCGTTTTCAGGATACTCGCTTAATTAGATCTCCTTGCCTGTCCTATAGATCCTATTTTACACGGAATCACCTTAAGCTGCTCTACGACATTCCCGCCGGAAATGACGACAATATGCTAATCCGAGAGTGACCAGAAATGTCTTGAAATAACTATCACGTTATATGTAAATATACAAAATCATTGGATGCTCGTTTACTGTCAATCAGCCTGCTCGCTGTTATTACGACATAAACAGTAACGTTTAATTCTTTATCATTCGGATGCTCGATGCAGATCGTGCAGGAGGATGGATGATTGTCGCAATGACCGGTTTTCTGATTCGTGGCGATCGATGGATCAAAAACCGGATCAAAACTTCAGGCGCGTTCGTTGCATCGAAGCAAGAATAGGCGGATCGATCGAGTACGATCAAGAGAAATATTTCTTTAATCGAGCCATCGGACGCGTCATTACGCGTCATTGTGAGAAGAGAGCGGGAGGAAAGGTGAAAGTTCTCGGACTCTGGAAACTAAATCTCCGCCGTTTATGCTTGACTTACAATGCGACGCGCAAGGCGCACGTATACGCCCACCCATCAGGATAAAAGCGCGCGTTCGTCAGGTTTTGCAATCATATGGAAATAAGGTGCTAAGTAAGAGTTAAGACGAGCGTGTTTGTCCGAGTGGCGCCAGTCGTCGTCTCTCTTCCATTCGTCGCATCTCCCCATCTCTCTCCCGTTTCGCTGTCTCGCTCTCGTGCGCGCGGAATCGCTCGATTCGCGAGCGAAGATACCGCGAGCGCGTCCATTGTCGTGCGCTCCGATTGTGAGAGAACGGGACGTGAAAAGATGACGTGGGATTAGCACCGTGCCCTTTCCGGCTAGGATCTTTTCTCATTAGGGACTACTGATAATTTTCCGAGGCCGATGTGCGTGTAACGTCTCGCTCGGGCGTTATCTGACTCGTTCGGCGGGGAAATTCTTGTTTTGCCACTTCTTATTCTCGACTCTCGGTATTCCACCCATAAACCCCAGCTAGTAATTAACCCGAGTACTTTATTGCCTTCAACGTTCACGTCTCGTTAGAGGTAATTAGCTTGCATAATGTCCGACATTGGGGGGATTGGATTCGCTCGTCGGCGAATTGAAACTTGCATGCGCTAATGCACGTGATAAAATTCGTTTGTTGCGTGACACGCGTCTTTGAAAACGCGCTCCGCGGCCACTTAGAAAGGCATAATAAATTCTGCAACGCGCATACCTACCGGCTTGAATAGGCGGAGACCGCTATGATGTATGGATCTTTTGTGTTAAATTGTGAGTTGCGACAAATGGGCTGCGCATTGCGCACACTGCGTCGCCGGAGCGACGCGCGCGTGAATACGGCACATCTGATATTACATTTAATAATTATTCAACCATCTTGCGTTGTAACTCGCGCGTCGATTCGTTGCGCGTGACATTAACGGAATCTATTCAGCATGCTATATATATTTGGTATCTTCTTTATCAGATGCTTCAGAAGCAGCTGATCTGATCAAAATCAATCCTCTGAATTTTCCTCAGCTTTCCTTATTCTCATTTACATTTACATTCGGGACGTGGTCGAATTCGCAATGGTGCTCGAATGAAAAGGATTGAATGGAGAATTGTTTTCCGAGTATCGCGATGTCGGGGAAGGAGGTCGATCGCCGCCCGCGATCGCCCGCTCGACAAGCGGGAGATTGGAGTGTCGCGCGTATCCGCGGGACACGGATTTCCCGGGAGCTATTCTTCGAAGCAGAAGCAGAAGAAATTTGATCTTGCCAACGCGCGGTCACCTCCGACATTTAGGTCAAAAATCTCTCCCGCATCGCTGGAGCGTCGCGCGGCGCCTCCGGCCGCGGCGGCGTCGTCTTCCGTCACGGCGCAATAAAATTCGGCGTACACAAGCGAACGAGCACTCTTTCGCAACTTTCCTTCCGCGGGGCTCTATTTTAATTTCCCAGTCTCCCGGATATCGTCGGCCGTCCAGGGAACGACCACCCGCCGCAGAGAGAAGAACCGGGAACGCGAGAGACACAGAAAATATCGGGACCGCTCCTCGCGTGCGCGGATATCGCTCTTACTGCGCGCGCGCGCGCGCGCGATTCGCGACTCGCGTTTCCCTACGCGACGCGGAACGTCCAACTTTCGTCGCTCATCGGCGGAATTTCGCCGACCCTCGGCGAACAGCGACGCTTTACGCGTAACTTACGCGAGTCGACGGCAATCTCGACCAGAGCGGCCAGAACGACGGCGATATTACTTCCTTGGGTTAGGTTGGGATCAGCCCGAGAAGAGCTCTACCCAAGTACCCAAGCACACCACGCAAAGCACACCCGTGTCGAGTTCCTTTAATGCGCGAATCCCCTTTCCACCCCTCCGCGAGATCCTCCTCGTTCGTCTACGAGCACTCGCTTCGATCGCGCGTTAATGCGCGAGCATGCCCTCGTGCAACGCTGCGTCTTCCGTTAAACGCGAGATTCGGACGATATCGAGCTGGTTCGCGTTACAGGGACTCGGCTCCGGCTTTTCAGCGCCTGTTCGAGGGCCACTCGAGGCGGATTCGAGATCAGGCGGATCAAACGACGTCGTCGCTGGCGGTGGACGTCGCCGATAGTCGGGAACTTTGGAGCACGTGGGATATTGCGTAATGTTCGTAATGCAGCAAGTCCGCTCTTGCGCTACTTCGAGGACGATGCCGATCGTAATTCTGCCGAATATTGCTGATATTATAACGTTACTATACATAATATCGCCCGAATATCGCCGATCTTTAACAGCGCGTGGATCCTTCGCTTCGTGGATTACGTTGCATTCATTTCAACGATCCAAACGATCTTCGTGAATCGAGACAACGCAAGTCTGCCAGGTGCGGAAGCATTCCTTCTCCACAGAAGAAGTTAACGATTCTACGGTCTACATGTATTTTTGTCACTCGGGCTCTATCATCTAATTACATTGATATTTTAATATTTTACAAATTGCGATAAAGGGAGAAATAAAATATCTTCTACGATCCTACGCATTTATTTCTTTGTGCCTTTGAAATTTTTCAGACTTCTTCAGTCACTGCTTGTAAAAATATTATTTCCCGAGCAAGTACACCGTGTCGCAAGGAACCGAGTGCTTCACAATGACGCTTCTCAGCCGAGAGTATAAAGAACATCGTCTGGTGCTAAATATAAGTGTCGCGTCCAAGGAAGAGGGATTGCTTAAAGCATTTTTATTTGTATCCTGATGGAAGACCGACGACGCGGCGTAGGGATCGGGAGGAAAGGACGAGGTGTTCCCAAGTTTTTCGGGGTGGTTGTCGGATATAATCACTGCAGGACCATCCCCCCTAGTCTTCTCACTGATACCCTTCCCTTTTCACCCCTGCGTTTCTCTCCCTCTCCCTCTCCCACCCTCGGATCCCGTCTCGCGGCATTGTCCCTTTCAGCCCCCGCGGGATTGCGGGGCCAACACGGCGAGATATCGGATCAATTTTTTAAGCCGAGGGTGCCGAGACTTTACACTCCTTGAGAGACGACATTGGGGTGGGCGCAGTCAGGAACCTCCGTGCCGCTGCTCGGCTCTCGGGGGTTGCTGCTGCGGCCTCGGTGTCGAGGGGGATGAGAGTGAAATCAAGCCGCGAAGAAAATTAAAACGAGGAACCGAAGGATCCKGAAAGGATGATCACGGBCAGGATGCTCACGCACACGACCACGAATACCCGCCATGAACGCCCGCGTGCCTCTTCAGCAATCTCGCCCCCCCCCCTCCCCCCCGACATCCGAATGCGAGCCTTCTCTTAGCCATTCGACTTTCTTTCCTGCCATGTCGCTTCGACACCGTACGATTGCTCTTCGTCTTGTATCCGGAGTGATGATGGCTTTTCTTCTCTTTCTCAGCCCTTTCTCATTTTCTCTCTCTCTCTCTCTCTCTCATATTTTCCGCTCTTGCGAATCTCATTCCGCTCCGTGCTCGTCTAATTTTCGTTCAATCGGCTATTTATTATCGCGTATTTGTCGTAAAGGGCAATGAGATATTTTTTGATAAGCATGATTCAATGAATGGAGTTTCCTGATAGTAAGCGATGTTCTATTTACTAGATCGTGCCAGAGATTTTAGCAGTGACCTTTTCCATCACCTTTCCCTTCCATCAGTTCCCCATTCGAGTGGTGAACTTTAAAACTCTGACACACAGTTCTCTCTCATCCTGCCACGTGCTGCTTCTCTTACCTTATCTTTTTGCCAATTTCCTCCACGGTTCCACGGTTTTTATGCGTCCCCGAGGTATGTGTGCGCCAGTGGCATCGATCGTTTCGAGTTACGCGAAGAGTTTTTAATTTATCTCGACGACGCTTCTCGCTCGTAAGAAGGAGGGAATTTCAAGTCGCAGTAAACGCTAAAACGCCGATCGGATCCTGGCAAATGGATACTGTAAAAAAGGGGCGGGAGGCGTTTTATAAACAAGCAGACGGGCGCAACGACCGTGGAGACGAGGATAGGTAGACGAGGATGCGGAGCGACCTGCCGGCGAACAGCCGCGAAATGGTTACTTCGTTTTAGAGCAAACGACAAAAAGCTGTCGGTTATGACTCGCGATCAGCCCGCGCCCGAAAGAGCGGCGGGCCCCGTCTCGCGGTGAGTCTCGCGCGAATACGGGTGCTTTTACGAGAAGAGTAATTTCGATTCGCGGCCGTAAAGCGCGCGCGAGCGAGACGGCGCGATAAAGCCGGGTGGTCGGTTCGATCGAATTTTTCTTGCACGCGAACGTCGGAGGAACGGCCGGCCGACTGGCGCTCTCTTCGTAAATCGCTTCATTTCCCAGTCGAGGATTATAACGCCCTCGACCGCCAATAATAAAATAAATCACGGCCTCGTAAAGGCATCCGTCATGGCATCCCGACGTGGCGGTGTGTCTGCGCGCGCGAAACGCACCGCGGCGTTCGGCGCGTTGCGGTTGTAATATAGTTTAGTGCTAACGCACGAATGCTTAGAGCGACCGGCCGACCGGGAGATGTGCCGTGATGGACGAAAGCCGTGGGGCTATATTTCTTTATTTAATGCTGGTAGTAACGCCTTGATGGCAAATCCGTTTTATTCTTACGCTGACTCAGCCCACAAACGCTACGGCCGAGCGAGCACTCGCTGCCGTGAACGGCGGACTATGGCACCCCGAAGCATTACCCGCTTCTTCTCTCGCCGGCGATTCGCCCTCGCGCGGCTTCCGCGTTATGTTCGATAAGTAAGACGAACGACAGCCGCGGCGTGACTATCGACAATCGCGATGAGAGATATCGTCCCTTCGCTCCGGCAACGCTTTGCTTCAATCCCATCGTCGTATTTCAATCGCCGTATCCGTAGGCCGGGCTTCGACAATCTGCATACGAAACGCATTGCTTGATTAACTTCTCTCTCTCTCTCTCTCTATTGAAGGCACGACCGCGTCGATTACTCGACTTTTCGATTACGATATACTCGTAACTTGCGTTTCTGCGCGTCTCAGGTGAGAGAGATCCCATTCAGAGGATCCGATTACGGTCGGAGGCACGCATTTCGTTGAATGCACGATTCGTGCATTCTACGGGACGGCACTTAGCCCCTCGGAATCACCTTCAAAACTCTCTGTCTGCGCGCTATAAAATACTCACGGGAATTGGATGGTTGGTCTCGCGCGCGCGCGCGCGCGCGGCTCCAATCCATTTTCGGACTTTTCCGTTGATGCACCGTGAGAGCATTGAGTAGCCATTGGGACCGGAAACGAGTAATTATAACGATCGTCGGGATACTATCGCCAGTCGAATTTACGGTCGCCGTTATACGTTTAACGGCCCGTCTGACCTAATTGCGCGCGGAAACGTCGAATGCACGCGCGCGAGGACATCACGTCGATAATTTCCGCAGCGCGCGGCTGCCTTCCAGCGGCGCCGCTTTCCCCGAATTTGCAAATAAATCAATCGTGAGATCGATATAAAAAGCTTTCACGATGACGTGTTACGCACGCGAGTTCCGCGAGCGGACGATGCTCGCGTGCGCGTCCTCCAAGCCCTGCGCCCTGCGTATCTCTCTGAGCGCGAAGGGGTGGGAGAGGGAGAGGGATATACGGATGCGTGGCGCATGCAAGAACCAATAAAACCGAAAATAATAACCGTAAGGGTGAGACGCCGTCTCATGACGTTCTTACGATCCCGAGACGAGAGCGAGAGCAAACCCTACTGACTGAAAGCCTGCCGCGAATTGTTTGCATTTATTCGGCATATTTTTACGATATTTATTTCCCGCCGAGATACGGCGCCCCGTCAGTCACAGCCAGCTGTTTGCCCGTCGTTCCTTGAACCGAGAGAAAATCGTAAAAAGGGTACGGAGAACGAGAAGAGAGAGAGAGAGAGAGAGAGAGAGAGAGAGAGAGAGAGAGAGAGAGAGAGAGAGAAAAGAGCAACCGCGCAGCTGACGTAAAATGCGGGAAGGAAAATAGGAGTCGGCATCCCTTGTTCCCGCGATCCCGCGAGTTAGAATCCCCTAATTTCATCTCGCGCGATTTTATCTCGACGATAAAGTCGCCGATTTTTGCTTGATTTCTCATCGATTGACGATTATCAATTTCTGGAGTCATCGGCCGCGCCTAGATAGCGTTTTCCGACATTGCTCAAACTTAGGCGTGGTAACGACTCTCCCGTATGCATCACGGTTAGCATACAAAGTTTACTGTTATGTAAAGCGTGCGCTCACAATAGCGCGCGTGCACTTTCGAGCGTTTAACGGGCACGCGCGCTCGTGCGCGGCGGTGTTCTTTCACGCGCGCACGCCGCCGAGATAAATTGCGTAATCGGCGCCGTAAATTCACCGGTAAACGATGTTTCTAATCTACCGGACGCTTCTAACGAACTGGGAGAGGCTCCGGCTAGAAAAGTGCACATCGGGACGAGATGCACAAGTTATCGTGGCGAGTCAAAGCGACGTAACGTAACGACGAGGGTTGCTGAAACGAGAAGAACACGAGTTCTCATCTCATTTGAGAACAGAAAAAGCAAAATTTGACAAAAGGCACGCGTGTGTCCGATTTAACGCAGTATCGGCACAATGATATGGCGGCATGAGCGCTATCGCGCGAAAGTAAAAACGCGCTCAGTGAAACGCAGGGAGAACGCGCTCGTAAACGCAGCCGCAACAACTTATTGCGGCCGGCGGATCGTAGGGCATTAAGTGCCGCCCGTGAAAATCGAATGTGAAGAGGAAATTAGTCCGCTAAGGGCGTCGCGCGCCTTGGATGGCCGACTGTAAAGATAAAGCCGGGAAATACGACGGAAAATTCCCGAAGCCGCGAAATAAAAGTTCGCATACGACGGTCTTTCGATCGTACCTTTCCTCGGGCTTTATTCGTAGCATAAGCTCGCCGCCCTCTGGTTCCTTCGTGGCGTTCCTTGAGGGAGAGACGGGCGCAGAAGGGTCGGTTTATCCTGCGGGCTGTCTTTATTATCGGAATAGCGGAGGCAGAAAGAGAAAGCCGATCGCTTTTCGCCTTCTTTACAACCGTGAATGCAAATAGCGCCCGTATCCGCTCGTCGTTCGCTCGACTTCCTGCCGAAGGATGCCCTCGAATCGCGAGGGACCGCCGTTACTTAACCGCCACGGCAGAAATAATAAAATGCAGATTCCTGGCGGACGTGGAAACTCGTTAAAAGCGATCCGATGCGTTTCCCATCCCACGGAGGCTCCGATCTAATTTTATGGTGCTGCTTTAATTAGAAATGCGCGCGCTGCCACTCGCGCCGTCATCCCGTGGAATTTCGTTGTCTTCGAGTCGGAGATATGCGCGTCTATCTATTTTTATAACGCGTTGAACTTGTCGAACCGCCGAGAGATTAGCGCGGGGAGATTAAGATTTTCACAAGCAGGATGCAAACGACGCGGGATTGACTCGTGCCGCGAATGGAAACGATCGATAACCGGCGATGACGCGCGCGCACGCGCTCGAATATTTTCCCGGCCGATTATTTACCGAGCATTTTCCCAAACGCAACACACCCGCACGCGGCACGCAACGGCGGCGCGATCGTGCATTTTTTTCTACTTCTTCTTCTGCCTCTTCTTTTCATTCGAACCGGCGCGCTCGCGACGCATCTTCGGGGAGAAAAACGCGTCGCCCGGCCTCCGGGCATTAGCAGTGATATTTTATTCATGAGGCACCTTATACACACGGATGCCTAACCCAAACCCAGTGCCGCGATGCGAGAGCTACTAAATAAAACATCCATACGCGCCTCTCCCATAAATTTGTACACGGCTGATAGATTTACAAGCCGCCCTTGCCGAACTGATATTTAAATTAGTCCAACTACGGAGTCACTTCGCCGCGGGTGGCGGGTGGCGGGTGGCCTCTTCGCGACCCCCGTTTTTCTGACCTCGGGTGAAAGAAAAAGGAAGGCAAGAAACGCTGCACACCGCCATCCTTCCTTCTCCTCCTTCTCCTCCTTCTCCCCGCGAATTTTTGCGTGTCGCGCGTGCAACGGGGGTGTCGCGTTGGGCGCGTTGCAGGATGACGACGACGAATCACCCCCGCGCTTTTTGCGCGGAGATCCATTTGGCCGCGACGCGATATACATCACCCGCAGGTACTAGTTGGAAGCGAAAGGCCGATACGCGATAAATCGAATTCTCCGCGGAGCACGTATTTGGCTACGCATCGGGCTGGATTCCCGCTCTGCGTCCCACGCCACGCCGCAACGCGCGCTGGTAATTTATACACGGGTTTTATCGCCCCCCCCCCCCCAATCTTCTCCCGAAGCACAAATCTCTTGGCGAATCTAACATCAGCTTTCCATTAACAGGAATGCCGAGGAAAAGCACAGGTTGCGCGACTGTTGTTAAATCTCGTTGAATCTGGAGTAATATCTAACGATATTAGAAGTTCGATGAGAAGTTCTTAATCGTGAATTTCAGTCACGTTATCGTTCATGTTCTCGTTGACGTTCATCGAGACGCGTAAATCTCCATTAAATGCGCTCGCTCGTACGTACTTGTTAGTCGATCGGAATCATGAAGCAGTCACTCGCTCGCGCCCGATAACGTTTCCTCGCTGGTATCTTCAGCAGCCTAGTGGCCCACTTGCTCGGGGTTGAAAGGGGCTTGCAAAGACAAGGAGAATTAAGTGCAGCGCGCGACCCCGCTTTCTTCGCCAAGGGTCGCGCACCGCCTCACATACTCGTCTCGCCTCGCCACGAGGGTGTAAATAATGAACGAAGGGATGATACGAGGAGGCAACGAGGGTCCCTTCAGTAGGTCAATACCTCGCGACCCAAAACGCGCTTCTCTCGAGGAGACCAGGCAAGAAGCCTGGTCGGAGAAAGAATCGTGGAATTGGTAACGCGATATTTGTCCAGCTCCAGACGTATTCTGCTTCGCAAACAGTCTCGAGAGGAGGATCCCCCCCGTGAATACGGCGAGTATTCCTCGAACGCTAACCGGATCAAAGGAAAGTTCGACAAAGTCGAGCTGGCATCCGGGATCTCGCCGGGATTATGCGTCGCCGAGCGAGCTTTCGGCGAGTGAGCGCATCCTTGATCGGCGCGAGCGTTCTCCGATGTTAATCGGACCGAGCGCGCGATCGCGCGCACGCGCGAGATCATTCCTGGATCATTCCTCCGCGCCGGATGATGCTCCGCGCGGGATCGTGGCCGTTTTACGACGCCGTTGTTCCCCGAACGCATCGGGGAACGCGACTTTACGCGCGGAATATGCTAAACCGGGCCCGCGGAAACGTCACGCTTCCTCTCCATGCAAATAGCTGGAGCATCTAATGACGGTCCCATGCCGTGGGCGCGAATCGACGCCACGGATTTTTCTCCCCCGCCCTCCTCCTCCATCCATTCCTCGTCTCTCGTCTCGCATCTGCC
>JAHMML010000004.1:4161833-4242822 GCA_020341155.1 Eciton burchellii
CCCCGCCTCCTCTGTCCTCCCCCCTCCCGCCCCCTCCTTTTCCTTCTTCTTCCTGCCCTGTCTCGGGCGTCCTCCCCGATAATGCTATGTACCGGCGCGAGCATTCGGATGCAAAGCGAGTCGTATCACTTTGCCGAGAGAATGAGAGAATCTTTCTCCATGGTTCCTCATCGACGACGAGCGCACTTCCATCGCGGTGTCCGTTCGCCGTAGCGGCGCTGGAATGTAAGGCAAAAGTAGCCGTCGAGTGGTGCCTTGGTGCCTTGCGATGGCGCGATGGTTGTGCGTCTTAAGCGACATTAAGATAGTCACGCGACGTAAAAATCAATGCGGCCATGGGGTGAGAGTAACGAGCGACTCTTACGGATATCGAGCGTGTATACGAGCGCGGCATATGTGTGTTATGTGCACGATTCAGATAGAGCGCGCGACACGGGACAGCGTTTCTATTTTAGGGCTCGGGCGTATCGTGACGGAATAGAAAGGGCAAAGGGCTCGACGTATACATGTCAGAGCGGCGGACTAATGACACGAAATTCTTTTTCGTGACCAAATAAATGTCTTGATTCATTTAATGTTTGCCTGCTCATTTATCTGGGGCCAAATTGAGGGGAAATTAGGTCAAATGGGGGGCGGTGCCGGACAGCAATCGAAGATACGACAGCGGGACAAATAACCCAAAGTCGCCGGCAGGGAGCATGCAGGAATCGCCGATAAGGACGTAATCTTACACCTTTCCCTTTTTCGGGAACCTCGTACCCACACGAGGTCACGTTCGTCGTTGTTTGCCCTCTTTATTACGTGCGGAAGAGAGGCCGCCCAGTTGCCTGGAAACCCGACACATCTCCGATACGCGAAGCGCGACAAGCCAGCCGGCGCAGGAAAAGGAACAGAAAGAAATGGATCTTCTTTGATGAGAGTAGATACAAGCGCGGGAGTCCTTACCGGGCCCTTTCGCCCTTCGTCTTCCACCTTCTTCCTGGCCGGAGTGTTCTCGAGAACCTTTCAAATAATGTCGCGTCAGCGGGAGCGAGTCGCGACGCAACGGCGCGATCGCGCGCCTCGTCTTCTGTTTGTTTTGCAGCGGGAACCGTCGTAAGCGAAATTTCAAAAACGCACTAGTGCGCCTGTAGTGCGCCTTAAATTAATTTTAATGAGGATAACGCCCGAGAACATGCTGAATTCTCCTCGTAACGAACGCCGTTGTCGAACAGCAATTCCCGCGAGCCGCGAGCCGCGACGTTCGCGCGCGACGAATGATTCGACACGACTCGCCCTTTAATTGACATTCGCGATACGTATCTGACCTCTCGATTTATAGCCGCCCATCGAATCCCATAATTTCGTAACGCCCGCGCGCCCGCGCGCGATGACGGTTCCCTTTGTTTTCTTCTTCGTTCCCTTTTCTCCCCGAGTTTTTCATTTCGCGAGTCGCGAATTGCGCTCCGCGACGCTCCGTGATAGGTGAAATGGGAAAAATTAATTCGACATTCGGCAGATGTCGTCTCCCAGCCACGGGCCGAATTCGCGCCGGCCACGTTACGGCCCAATGTGCCGTAATTAAATCCAGCGTAATGCGGAGAACGAGAACCCCGGCCACCATCCCCGTGCCGCGCGGACCGTGTGCGCACGTATACATCTCGGTTTAATATTTATCGCGTAATAGAATATAGAGGCCGCCGCTGGCCGGAACAGCCGCGTTTACGTGGTTGGTTAACTCAGGAAGCCCGGGGAACGTAAACTCGAAACTAAATCCAAACTAACCGAACTCTCTATGTTTATCCCTCGCACTCTATCGTTACAGTTCGCATCCTTGTCCCTCTTTCCCGCTCTCCCTTTCTCTCCCTCTCTCTCTCTCTCTCTCTCTCTCTCTCTCTCTCTCTGACGATCGGTTATGCTCCATGTTCCGTGATTTCGCGCTGTTTCACCCGCGACTGTGTATTTCGTTCGTCGCTCCTCTATGCACGCGTGTATCGCGCACGTGCGCATGCCGCATGCGTTCGAATACCAGGCCAGAATTGATTCCAAATAGCGGAAATCCGAACGCGATTTGACACATGTGCACTTTTCCCTCGCAATGCCAGATTCGGCCTGGCAGGATCCTGGCTTGAATCTTTTCCATTGCCCGATAATTCCTAATTGCGTTCCGCGATGCCGCGACAGGAGCGTCGATTGATTCGTAAACATAGTCTCGATTCAAAGCAACGACGCTCTTTGCTTCCGGCGGTTCAACACGGAAGCAGGAGGAAGGGATCGGTCTTAAGATTGCGGCCGAGGCAGCGTTCACCGTCTCTCTCCATCGCGGGATCCCGCGCGGGTGGATCGCATCACGCGTGGAAACGCGCGATTCGGCGCGCGGCGCGCGTATGCGTCGCGGAATCGTAAACCGGTAGATATTAAACTTTTACAATCCCGTCTCCCGTTGGCTGGCTAGTCGGACAAGAGGTTATGATGATTAGATGTAACTCGATAATACGCGGGGCCCCACCATCGCGACGCATCGGCCCTCCGTGGCCTCCGGTATGTTGGCAAAAGCCACGGTCGTTAAAAGTGCCGTTAAATCGGCGGAAGCTAAAAATCGTAAAAGTCCGTTCCTCCCCTCCCCCCTGTCTCACCCCTCCCCCTCTCGCCCCCCCCCCGCGAATCAAGCTGCGTATCGAATCGAGAGGCACGTTTATCTCCGGCGCTTTAATTAATAACCCGCGCATGCGAGCCGTTTGCGTTTACGGGCGCGTTATTGCTCCGATTCGTCGTCATCGCTCGGCGCCTAGTGTCCGGTAATGATAAATGCACTTGACACATGAAAACCGAGCGAGGGAGAGAGAGGGAGAGAGAGAAAGAGAGAGAGAGAGAGAGAAAAGGAGAGAGGCACGGTCGAGTTTGGTAATGCGGACAATCATTTGCATTGAATTTGCTCGATGATGACGTGCCGATAACGATGGTAACGATCGCGCGTGGAACTGGTTTTCTTAACGTGCAGCTACGTATATGCCTTTGATCTCGCTGATAGCGATTGCGCAAGTGTATTGAGCGTTTGTAAAGCTGAATGTGTCATAATTGTGTCATTATATATAATGGCGGTGGTAGACGGCGGGATCGATCGATCGGACGTTACGATCGCGCGTTTCATAAACTTGCGAGCGTACGGACGGTGAAAAAGCTTTCTATTATTTATCGCGTTCTTCGCCGGCATCGCAAACGCAGATTAACGAAGCAGGTTCTGCATAATTTAATGGCCGAACAATGCCCGAGCAGCAGCCAGTTCCGGCGCGCTCGTCGCTCGCGAGAGAGCCACGAGAGCGCTACTTTGTTCCACGCGCGCGGCAGAAGCGTATTTCACTCAACCGCCGTTAAAACGTCCTTCCACGTAGGAGAGACGTAAGAAGTCGGGATACCGTCGACGGGAGACTCGAGTCGATCGTCGAAACATACGGCAGTCGATCGGGCATCCGGCCGCGTATTTTTATGTCCCGACATAAACGTAACGGCGAGTCGTAACGCGTGCCACCGGCAAATGACATTGCATACCCAAGTGAACTACTACCATCCCTTGGCATCGCCGCCGGTCCGCATAATAATTCGCCGTATTGTCGAAGCCAAAAGCGTCCGTGTGCGCGCGCGTGCACGACGTTATTAACGTTTATATCGAGTAAGATAACGCGCTCTCTCTCGCCGCCGCCGAGAGAGTAACGATCGCCATCGCGCGGAATCGTCCGGTTTAGGCAGGCCCGTTGGTTACAATTCCGTTTATTGGACGTAATTCGTGATTGGCACCGGCCGTTTCTACCAGCTTACTGCTACTAAATTCGACCTGCCACCCCCTCGTCGAACGACCGGGCCGAAACTCTCCCCTGGGCCGGCGCGGGGCGGGGAGATCGCGGCAGAATCTCGAGATATAAAGCGGTTTTGCTCCAGCAGTTTTATGAATATGCTTCCTCCACGCGCGGCACCCCTTACCGGAGCAGAAGTCGCGCGGCTTCGTCGACCGGAGAGGGTTGAAAGCCTGGGCGTTATATAGGTGGACGATAATTTATCAACCACCCTCGTGAAACAGGGCTAACCTTTTCATGGCTGCTGCGGAAGTTTGCCGGAAGATTTCTTAGCGCTCGGGATATCTCTTGCGACTCCGTCGATCGATTCGAGAATTTTGCGTTTATTCGTCACTGCTTCATCGTCACTTTTCATCGCGATAAAAGAGAAGAGGATAACAGAATAAAGCTTTCCTTCAGTAGCAAAGTACGAAGGAAAGACCAACGGCAGGCACGCTTCTTGGTACTCGTGCTCCTACCGGCCAGTCTTTAATCTCATCCGGCTACTTCGGGATCGACCGACGTCGAGGATTCGCGGCGAGAGCCGCGGAGATTCGTTTACGTTCGAAATTTCGTTTCGGCCGTGGAGGAGTGCTGGCGGCGAGTGGCGAGTTGCCGGCGAAAAACTGAGTTTCGACAGCAAGAGCAGACGCGAGGGAGCAGAAGCTCCCTCCCCCCTCCCCCTCCCCCCCCCCGGCGCGCGTCTCGCGAGCTTATCGCCAGCTTAATCTGATTTTAAGGAGCGCATTGTTTACCCGGGTAAATAATTTACGGCGCGCTCGCGTGCATAATAGAGTTTCCGCGAGTCTCGGGACGAGTCTCGGCGAAGTGGTTTCGTCTGATTGACGAGGAGGTCGGGATCGACCTACGTCCCGCGCGAGGCGCAACTTCAAAGACGGAAGTCGATGTCGGGGCTGAGCGAATACTCCCCCAGCGGCGAAATTCTGCCGCCCTTCGTTGCTCGTGATAGCCTGACAAACTCGTGTTTTATCGCATTATTTATTGCTGCCAGACACGAGCTCTCGCTCGTGCTATAGCACCCATCAGACCGACGTGCGCAGCCTCCTCCCCCTCCCCCTCCCCCCTCCCCAGCCATCCCGCCCCGCTGCCGCGTCTCCTTCCTTGGGTCTCCATCGACGGTCGCGCATGTACACACGTGTGCACACATGCGCTCGCGTGGCGCGGCCGTTATTGATGGATTCCACCCTTATGAAATATCTGGAAGCTCGGTACGAATTTATTGCGAGCAGTTCGGCCGGCTTTATCTCGTATTGTTCATGATAAACCCGCAGTGATATCTCTCCACGAGATATTCCGGTGGCTCCTAAAAAGCCCCCGATGAACCGTTATACGACTCTTCCTTTCCGCGTCCCTCTGTTCTCGTCGACGTGTATAAATACGCGTTCGCTCGCGCGACGCACACGTCCCTCTCAACATCGGCATTAATTCGCGGCGGCGGCGGCGGCGGCGGCGGCGCGAGAGGATGATAGAAGGGATGATAGATCAGTGGAAGAGGGGTATGAGAGAAATGTCTTCTCTTACGAATTGGCGAGTACGCCTTCGTATGCGTAATACGCGCCGGCGTACTCGCCAGGGGTTGCGCCTTAATAACGGCGTCCTGATCTCGTTTGTCGGAAAGTTTAACGAAAGTATATAGCCCGATGGTGGCCCTTGTACCACTTGCTGCCGCTTTGTACGCGGCAAGTCGCGCCGTCAGCGTACGTGCGATGCACGTTAAAGCGCTCGCGCGCGTGTGATTCGGTTTATGAAATATTTATGGAAACGCGGACTGCGCCGTTCCGCCGACAGCGACGCGATGGCTCACGAACGATTAAGGTCCGCGAAATTTTTACCTCGGGATAATTTCGTTTGATACGTCCTCGAGGGCGGTCTCAGAGCGGCCCCTTTCCGCTTCCACTGAACACGAACGGCGACATGATTATCTCGTCCGCGCGCAACGAGGCCGAAGGAGCACACGGGCGAGATATTTATTAAAGAAAATCTTCATAATCGCGCCGGTACCCGCGTGCTACCGGTTTTCCCGGGATTCTGAGCTTCGTTAAAAGAATCCGCGTGTACTCGTCAGCCGCTCAGCCATCCGTAAAGAGACAGCGCGAGGAAGAGTGACTCTCTCTCTCTCTCTCTCTCTCTCTCTCTCTCTCTCTCTCTCTCTCTCTCTGTCCCCCCTGTCCCTCCAGCTTGCTCCTTTTAACGGGCGTAGAAAAATATCGTTCCGTGACGCGTGTATCGCGTACGCGTCGGATTCTTTCGTGATTATAGATGCCGATCGCGTCGATCGCCGTCCCTTTCTTCTCGCGGGAAGGAATTTGGGGCAGGTTGCGGTTCGGCGGTGCACGCGATCCCGCGAAATCGACGGTCTTACGCGCCTTTCAGCCGTGCACCATGCTCGCCGTTCGCCGTTCGCCGTTCGCGCACGACGAGCGCAATATCAAAACGAGCAACAGAGAGCTCGCGAGCGGGATCGTTTCTCGTTATTACGCGCGAGAAAGAACGGGCCATTATGTGCCCGGCGCGTCTCATCCGAGGAAATTGACCGCGGCTATTATGCCCGTGGACGTACCGCGGACATGCGAATTCACGGAAGACGGGTGACGGTGAAGTAACGAGCGCTGATATTTTTACATTCGATTCAATTTCGCAAGGCAGGCGCGAGCGCGCGACACCGCTTCGCTTCGACGCGCGATGCAGTGTGTCGTCATAGACATAAAATCTTCTCGCGAGGCCCATTCCGTCGCGTTTGCTCTCACGGACGCTGACATTAACGACGCTGCATGCATAATACGACGCCGCGCTTATGCGCGACGCTCATTTTACGCGTCTATTCTTTTCGCCGGCAGTAACACGCTGGGCTATTATTGGTTTTCAGTTGGAGCGCCCGGGCGTCTCCTCTCATCCGGCGACGGAGGATCCGTCTCGATGGGATAGCGTCTCCTAGATCTCTTCTAGGAGAAATCGCGGAAAGCGATCGAACCATCCATCGATGAATCCGGAGGATCATGTCGATCATTGGCGAAGGGACGAGCGCTCGCGAGATCTATTTATTCGGGCAACGCCATCGAACCGGTCGACTTGCGCGTCGACTTCCCGTTTAATACAGGCCCTCGGCCAAGACCAATCTCCTTCGTCTATCTCCCCCGTCCACCAACCATCGACCACCGTTCAATTACGCAGTCATTAACTCGCGATTGTCTCTTTCGGCGTAACCTCGTTACGCCGACTTGAATCCCGGGCGCGGCAATATTCCGCGCGCAGATCTCAACACAGATAGGCTTTTAGCGTATTAGCAGGCACAATGTGACAATGGAACGTAGTCTGCGCGCTACGGGAATAGCAAATGCCGCCACTCTATCCGTTTCCCATACAATGGCCGCCCCGTCCTGCCCGCGTGTCTGGTGCAAACTGCAAATAGCCAGGCGAAACACGTATTTCATAAACGCCCGCAACATCGTCACCGCGCGCCGAACCTCTCTCTCTCTCTCTCTCTCTCTCTCTCTCTCTCTCTCTCGTCTTCCTGTCTCTATTTCATGGACAGCTATGTCCGAGCGGGACGGCAAGAGAGAGAAGGGAAGAGAGAGACAGAGAGAGAGAGAGAGAGAGAGAGAGAGAGAGAGAGAGAGAGAGAGAGAGAGAGAGACAGAGAGAGATTTTCATTCCGCCACGACTTTGGAAGAGATCTCACCGCTGATTCTGCGCGGCAGGATGTCGCAAGGCGCGAAAGGATTTTAAGATTTCCCGGGGAAAATGCGGGATGAGCGCGGCGCGCGCGATGTTATTATTATTACACAAAACTCCAAAGCCCCAAAGCGTGTTTTATTAATCCGGACGTCCGATGCCCGAAACGCCTGAATTTTATCATGCATTTATTTTCGCGAATTTCTCGCGCTTTTATCCGCATGCGCGCTCCACGTTTATACAAGTATATAAATACAAATATCTTTTAATCGTGTTGGCTTCTATTTCTCTTTTTCCCCGTTTTCTTTCTTTCCTGTTTCCTTCTTTCTTTTTTCCTTTTTTTTCTTTTTTTCTTGAATTCCGGCACAAATTGAAAAGGCATCTCGCCTGCTGCTGAGTTTCCGCTTTTAATTCGCGAACATTGCCCGCCTCCCAGCTGGAGAGCCGGCAAACAAAATCTGTATGAGAAAAAATGTTTCATTATAGAATGCAATTTGCTGTAATTAACGCATTTAATTGTCCTTTGACTCCTTTGTCGAGTTGGCACTCTCACGGTATAAATCACGGGGGAAACGTTGGCTTCCCTAGGAGGCCATCCTTAGCATATCCTTAGCATATCAACGCAAGCTCTCATCTTACCGGCCACACCGGTAAAATGCCGTGGCGTTCTCGATACACGCTGCTTGCAATCATAAAGTTCGCCGCTTGAGCTTTTCTCTCGTAATCATTCAGCATAGACACTTTCGGATTTCCGCCGAGGAGAAGGAAAGCTCAGCGCGCATCGCTCGCATCCCGGTCACGGAGATTTATCTTTCTAATATGAGCGATCCTCCGCACATAAGATTTAATGATTGCCCGCACATGTCCCTACGTGTATGACTGATTGTATCGACAGCTTCGTGACTTGGCTCTAAAGCCCGCTCGCTTCTGTTCGCGCAAACAGGCATCGCCGTCAGCGATATTACGTCAAATGCTCGTACAACTGCAATTTATTCCCCAGCGTGTGGTTAGATTTCACATTATATTATTCGATTTCGAAATCGCGCGAAGCGCGCATCGTTATTTCCTTATGTAACTCCACGTTACATCTCGCATCACTCTTTTATCATCCCTCGTCGTTCCACGACGCTACGTCGCGGTACGTCCTTTGTAAGTAACACCGGAATCTGCCTTGATCAGACGCTCCCGTCCAGCGTTCGTTATTACGAAAGCACCAAAGCACCGTTTGGAATCGTTTATGGCACGCCTACCGGTAGAAATTGCATCGCGTTAAACTATCTTTCGGGGACGGAAACAGCGGTCGCATCGACCCAACGTAGACCCAACTCCGGACAACAAGCAGTAGGATCCTTCCGGCAGGTTAGCCCGCCAATCAGTCAGATTATGCTGAATCCGGGGAACGCGGTACGTACGTTATCAGAGCCGGTACATAGGACACAATCGATGGATATGGGACGTGCATGTGCACGCGTACACGGACGGTGGTTTGGTTGCGCGACCACGTTGGGTTTCGGTGGATGGACACGGTCCGGCCCGAGTGTCGGGGGTTTGGACGGGTTCCCGACGGTACACGCGTCGTAAAGTGACGATCAGATCAGGATGCAGGAAATTGGCCGGATTCGCGAGCAATGGGCCATGCTGATACCGGAGCCGGAGCCGTGTTTGCCGCGGATATCAGCCCGAAGTGTTGCGGTACACACGATGCGATCGACGCGCGCGTAACGCGCGCCCTTGTGGACGCCTGTCGGACGGCGCACGGACAAATTTCGACGGTCAGGCGATCAGGATAATCGCCGGCGATCGCGCCGTGGCCGCGACATTAATAAAGATAGCCTCGAGGATCTGATGACGTCACGGCGCCTATCCTCGCTCTTCGTGGCGCCGTGCGCCGTTCGGTTCGGTTTATCGACGATGGAACGGAGGTATATAATCTTCCAGCTTCCAGAAGACGGCAGAAGACGGCTCGATCACGATTATTCGGTAAAGGGGTCGTCATTTGGATCCCGTGGGACCGCGTATCGTCGTTGTATCGTCACGTGAATCTCGAGTTTGGATACGGGATTCCTTAACTCGTGGCTCTCCCGAGAGCCGCACGTGACGTCTGCATCTGCAACGTTCTACATTTATCAGCATCGCTCGCGCCATCGACGCCGCTGTGTGCAGAATGTTTCGCAGTATATTTGCAACGTCTGTCGAATATCGCTAGTCAATATCGATCAGGTGTATTCCGGCATGACGGAAACCTCATCATCCCCGATGACGCGACGAGACACCATGATTCGACATAGTTCTTCGGCACGCTCCAATGTCGTGCCATTAAGCGTAGATAAGCCAGTGGCTAGAGCCACGGCCAATATTGAATGGTCCGTGTACGCAGTTTGCCCGGAGGGTTTCACAGCACGGGGGTGGTTGTGCATTAGTGGCACCATTGTGCCGCTCGCCCCTCAAATCCATATTACTCGTGTAGTAGTCAGTCAGTGTCCGTCCGTCCGTCCGTCCGAGTCTCTCTCTCTCTCTCTCTCTCTCTCTCTCTCTCTCTCTCTCTCTCTCTCTCTCTCTCTCTCTCTCTCTCTCTCCCTCTCTCCCTCCCTCCCTCCCTCCCTCCCTCCTTCCTTCCTTCCTCTCTCGCTCTCGCTCTCGCTCTCACTCTCGCTCTTTGCACGTCCGTTCATTCGGATGCGTGACTATTCGACTGCGTATAGAGATTGCAAGAGAGTATGCTCTCTCTCTCTCTCTCTCTCTGGCTTTCCCCATGCCGCCGGCCGACGCGTTCTATATGCAAACCACCGCGTAATGAGTCCGTCAACCCCGTAACGTCATTTGCTGCTATCCTTGCACTTAGGCGACGGCGCTGGGACCATTTTCCGACGAATCCTCCGGACCGGTCCCGTCTCGAATGCTAATCTCGAGCGATCGCGCGCCACCGGACGATCGCGCGAATGCAAATTCGCGCCATCGCGATTACCGGGATTATCGCTCGCGTTAGAAGCGCCTATGCCTATTCCGTTCGCGTGTCCAGGGACGCGAGTATAACGATGATCCGTGATATTTCGAGCCGGCATGCGAGACGGCCGTTGAGTCACGTTTCGTCGCGCGATTTCTTTGAATAATTTCAGATAGCGGGACATTCGTGAAATAATAAACAGCACCTAATCGGGGCGTTGCTCGTTATCGCGCTGTTGCTCTTTCTTTCGAGGTGAAATCTAGAAAAGGAAAAGAATTCCCGTCGCAGGAAATAGATGCGAGAGCACTCATATTTTCGCGTGCCTGGATCGAGAACGTCTTGGTTGCGACATCGTCGCAGTTTGGTGGCCGTAAACATCCTCGCCAACGTCTTTGGGCGTCTCGATTAATGTCGGTTATTAGCCGGCTGTCATCCGGTCGTCGTAAGGATCGCGTGTCGCGCGGCTCGCTTCAACAATGGCTCGTCAACGTGCGAAACGAGATGACACGGCCGGGCGCGTGTGATAATTATTCTCGCGCCGCTACGATGCCCGAGAGAGAGAGAGAGAGAGAGAGAGAGGGAGCAGGGGAGATGGGGAATCATGCTCGCATAAACGCAGCGTGCACATAGAGACGCGCGAGACGCGACGCTGAATATTACGACCACGCGAGAGCAGATTCGCCGGCATCAGTCGACGTCGCCGGCATAATGTTTGGCATAGCTTGTCGCAATATGTTACGCACCATCCAGCAAGCACCGTGTCCCTCCCAGCATCCAATCGAGTTACTCCAAGTATCCCTCTGAGCTCCGTGCCCCTCTCGCACGTAGCGTACAATCGCTGTAACCAGCGAATCTCGTGCCCGTTGCCCCTAACTGCCGACTTCGTAATCACGCCGTGCTAAATAACGCGCCTGGTATATCGGCCAGCTGATTAAACGGGAGCGCTTTATCGCCACGGCGATAGCGCGCTCCGTTCTGACATTTGGGGATTAAAAACTCACACCGCGCTACCGAGCCATGACTGATACCGGCGTTACTGGATTAACGAGGATCATCACTGTCGAAGATTCGATCGATGTGGAGGAAAAATCTGCTGCGAGAGAAATCGCAGCGAGCAGCGTTCGATAACAAAGACATGAGTGATGAACAGCAACGCTTCTTCTAATTCGAATAAGAATTTAACGATTTAATTAATTGATTGATTTTCCCATACGTTCGCTACTGGAGCTGGTACTTGCAACTCTTCGTGCAAGTACTCGCCGCTACATTCGCAAGACACTTTTGAGGAAGCCTCACGCGATCACGCACCGTAATCACGCACCGATTAGATCTCACTTACCTCTTTGTTCCGCGAAGCAGGAACGTTCGCGCAAAGTATTGTGCGAAATTGGCATTCTCGACGTGACGAGAGAACGTCGCGAATAGCCTACACGGACGCTCTCTCGTGCATGCAGCATGCTGGCTGGTTAGCCAGCATCAGTCGCCGTCACCGGCATAATGTTTAGCATAGCTTGTCGCAATATGTTACATACCGTCCAACGCCGCCCCGTCCCACCATCGAATCGGGTTAACGTTGGTGTTTCGACGGGCCCGTTCCGCGCGATGGGGTGGGCGACCGATCTCACCCCGCAGCCTCCATCGCCTCCCACCGTGCCCCGAAAGGGTGATAGCCGCCTGTCAGCGTATGCTAATCACGGTAATAGAGCGAACGCCGCACTACCGAGGCTTTGCCGAACCGCGCTAATATTTTGGAATAACATCGACCGCGCCGTTTTCGTGGAGGGACCGTTTCCAGCACGCAGGGCGTGCGATTCGGAGGGACTCGGTCATTTTCCGGTGACCAATTCTGTAATTACGCGAGCGTGCTGCGAGCCGCGTAGAATAATACAAAGCTTCCCGCAAACGGGCATCCTTTGGCGGCTCATGATGCTGATTGACGAGCTTGAGAATCATATCAAAATCATGTTCGCGTTACCGTTACTCGCGAATGAGATTATCTCGAACGATATCCATGCGTGGAAACTTATTCGACCATTTTGGCCATTTATGGCAAATGGCGGGCTGTGATAACTTATGTAATTGAAAATGGGACGATTTCGAGTAAACAGCGAGATGCGTGAAACAAGGGGGCCGGCGAGTGCTTTAAAAACGGTGTCCCTAATCTCTTTGCGTCCGTGTTATTGGTTTGAATCCAAACTAGGGTGAGGGTGCGCATTAACGAGACGCGTCCTGCGATATAGGTCCCAGGGTGCCAGTAGTGTTTCCAGTGTCGGTGCGGATATTATAAATTCAAAGTCAAATGTAGCGTATTGTAATTTCGCCGGAATATCACTTAATGCAATCTGCACAGTCTTGCCGCGGAAAAATTGCCCCGTGTTTTTCCAGGATGAGAATGGCATCCCGACTCCGGCATCTCCACGTCGAGATTGAATTAAGATAAATTCATCGATAAGCAGATCGGCCTGATTCTTCCCCGAAGAATCCATAAATTTCTTTGAAACGCGTGTTGCTCTCGTTTCGGGGGGAACGGCGAGGTCGATGGTAGCCTGCTCACTTGGAAGGTACACGAGAAGAAGAATTCGTCGAGGCATCCGACTCCCCCAAATATTTAATTTCATCGATATTTTACGTCATGCCGGAACATAATTACGAGCGATAACCGGCAGATGTAAGAACCTCGCCTTATTGTCGCGGGAAGGGAGGAGAAATTCCATGTGAAATTGAAGCTGCTATCCGCCCATTGCGACAAGAGAAGACGGCACCGCGGGCACATCAGGCGCACCAGGAATACAGGATTACGTCTTGTTCTCCTCATCTTCCTCGTCTGGCAAGAAAAGGAGAGAGAGAAAGAGAGAGAGAGAGAGAGAGAGAGAGAGAGAGAGAGAGAGAGAGAGGGAAAGAGAAGAGGAAGAGAAAGAGAAGAAAATAAATACCCTCGAGCGCGAGCAGAAAAATAAGCCCTTAAAGAGGCTGATGAATTTTAAATCAGTCGCGCATTGAAATCGGGAAAACCTCCTGGAGGAGGTTTGCCAGGAGGACTTTGAGACCCCCACCCCGCGTCATCGTTCTCCGCCTGGCACCCCACTTTCAGTTTTCATCTCTTAATAATACAGAGGCACTAATACCCTGATCACATATTCCCGGGGATGAAAGGTAAATCTTATGCTCCGGGCGGGTTATAAGGAGCGCATTAATTCCATTAGAAAAGGCGCGTATCCCTCCCCGGCGTTTTCAAGAGACAGGTTCCACGGAGCTGTCGTGTTCTCCTGACAGCGACACGAGATCGTTCCCATGCATCCTTTGAATATCATGCCCGTACGAATGTTATCAAGGATATATAAGCAAGACCTGGATCTGGATACTTAAAACGCGATTCATCGCGGAAAGCGGATAAAAATAAATTTCGTTATTCCACCCCTCAGGCTCGATATTACTTTCATTCGCCCGCGCGATATATCTTCGAGGAACGGACGTGCTCTCCCGTGCCATAATTCCCTCGCGATTTACACGACGTCGCGATCTCGCGTACACGCAATAAAATCCGCAACAGAATTCCCGCAAACACGCTGGAAGTCGCGTACACGCGTGGAACTCGCGTACACGTACGCGACACGTTTGCACTCGTAAAGACCGTCGAATACCTTGAGAGCATTGAATGCCGGATACTGCTTTCTCTCTCTCGAAGCAGATCACGCGAGGGATTTTATGAAAGGCCCTCCCTAATCCTCGCTCGGTCGCGGCGGGGTTTCCTGTTGGTCCGCAATATCATCGGTATCCCGACAGCCAGTGCGCGTCGTAAAAGTTATTATCACGCACGACAAACGACGCGATCTCAGCAGCATGTGTCGAGACGAGACGAGACGAGACGAGACGAGACGGGACGGGACGCGCCGCAAGCGTGTGACCGTCAGCACCATTTTTCACGTCGCCGAAAATTTTCCGCGTCGAAAGGGAAACACGCTGAGCCTTTCTCGCCGGCGCGGCGGCACGGTTCTCTTAAAAGTTCGCAATAAGTCACAACCTTCAAGAGAAAGAGAAAGGGAGGAGTGGCGGGGGGGGGGGGGGGGAGAGGGGCGGAGGAGTTGGAACCAACAAGAAGCGGAAAGGGATCAAGCGGCGGACAAGAGAGCGCGCGGCAAGTAGGAGAGAAAGAGTCCTCGTCGGTCGATCGGCGTTCGAGAGCCGACAATCTGACGCGCCACCCCCTGGGAAATCGCTTTAAACCTTTTAAATTCGGGGCTCCCCAGGCCGAAAAAAGCGGCGGGTCCTCGAGAAGCATCGGTATATATGCGTGCATATAACGCGTCGGTTCCGCGCGCCACATAAATACATCGCGCACGGAAGAGGGAAATCTGTTTAAAATATGTTCTCTCTCTCCCGCCATTTCGCCATGGTCGTTTGCCACGGCGAATAGCTAAATGCTTTTTGCGAGAGGCCATTTAAATCTTTACCTTTCGCCCTCCCCGTACGTTTTCCCGTTCTCTGCTCCGCGCCCCTCTCCCCCCCCCCCGCGCACTCCCCCCTCGACCGGCGTTGCAGGCATCCGGTGCCGGAAGGACGAAATATCGCGCCGCGATATCCACGACGAAGATCCACACGAGGAAATAAGAGTCCGCCTCGCCGCGAGACGCGCGTCCGACTTTGTTTGTTATCAATTTCTCCTTATCCAATCTCGGACGGAGTCCTCGCTGGCGCACGCGATATCTTTGAAGTATCTGCAAATAGTATCCGCGCATACGAGGTAAAGGCAAACGTATTTTAAAACGATGCCGGTACCTCTCGTCCTCCCCCTTCTCCCTGCGTTTTTTGGCGTTCCTGCTTCTTGCGACGAGTCCCTACTGACTCCTCGCTCTTGCGTTTTATCGAGATTGGCCGCGGCTGAAGTCCCGCAGGAAATGGGCTTCGCGGATGCAGACGGCGGCGCGGATCTCGCGAGCGGAGACTCGCGATATCGAGGCGCATCCGCGCCGAATACGCGTGCCGACGCTCGGCATTCTTTCGTTTCCGCTTATGGAAACTCTCTCTCTCTCTCTCTCTCTCTCTCTCTTCCCGAACTCTCGTCTGCTTGCGTATGCATGCGAGCGTCGGCTTTACGTGTTGAGAGACGGTGACTGAAGCTATTCGCGTCCGCGACTTCGGGATGGGAACTCGAGGAACTCTCGTTGTTTCCGCGCGATATTACACGCGAGTTAAATGGATTTCGATTCGCGACTCGCCTCCATTTGGATGGAAATCAATGGCGGTCGCCGTGCGCGTCTCGGCTTGTCCGCTTCAATCTTTCGACGGCATGTCGCGACGACGTGTAAGATTTATCATGTGTCCTTGAAGTCATAATTATTAGCCGTAAATAACGACGAATAAAGTATAAACTTTTTGCTTGTTTGATCGAATGTAAATCCCGCCGGGGATAAACCGTGCTATCTAATTGCCTATTAATTAGCGAATCAAATCAAATCGATGACATTGCTCCCCATTATGCATCCCTCGTGATTTCGTGGATACGTTGGATGTCATTGCACACCCGAGCGCCTCGGTTTACGTCCTTCACGAGAAGCAGCGGTCTTCTTATCGTATATCTCGAAGGTACAAGCGATCACTTGCGTTATATCGAGAGTCTCTCGATCGGTATCGTGACTCGACACTCGAAAGGAGGCTAAGCGCCATCCTTCGTGAATTCGTTGTCGTACGATTAATGAAAAAAAGTCGTTGGGGCACTTTACGAAGGCTGCTGTAACGATGCGCGGCCTTAATACCCGGCCACGTTTTATTCGTGGCGACTTATCTGACGAAATCAATCGCGACATTCCCAATGTTCTTCTCGACGTTCCATCCTGACGATATTTATAGACACGTTGATTGCTCTCGAGAATTGGCCTTTCACATTTAGACTCGTCCCTTTCGTTGAACACGATACGGACGCGAACACGATCTTTGTAAAGATCGCAAAATACATTCATCTTAATTTTTCTGCGGCACTAGCGCTCGTTTTATCATCCCGAGAAGAGTCTTTCTAAAAACGCCTACGCGTTTCTACAGATACTCGAGATCAGGGATTAAGATAATCGAGCGATAAATAAGCGCTAAAGCTACTCTCTCGCAAAGTATTTAAATAAAATCCACGATAAACTTCGTTCGCCGATGGCGAAGACTTCGTCTTCGATTGCCCGCTGAGGAAGCTGAATCTCTCCGCGACGAAATCTCTCCTTTGATCTCCCTCTTCTCGACGCCTCTTGCTCCGATCGAGCGAGCTTTGCGGCAGCCGTCTCTCGTTCAGGGCATTGTAAGTAAATCGGTCACTTCACCGCTCATAAATGACGAGAGAAGGGCAGGATGGAAGAGGTACGCCTCGGCGGTGATACAAGCCGGAGGAGAGATGAAGGGAGAAGGAGCGAGCAGGATGAACGTTCCGGAGCGCAGCACGAAGGGCTGACCGTTTTGGCCACCCCCGAAACCGATGTCCGGTCAGCACCCTTGACTCGAACGTTGCCCTTCCCGTGTACTGGACTTTTATGGCGCATAAATATCAAGAGCTCTCCATGATATCCCTACTGTATTATCAGGAGACGCTTACGGCCGACGCGGAGGGACGCGCACGCGGCGGGCAGAACTGTTATTCGGGCGCAATTCTGTATCTCCTGTCCCACACCTACATGCGTCGAGGGCACCGATAGTTCCGGAACAGCTCCGTGATGCTGGACTTCCGCCAATTCAGTCGCTCGAATAGCAAGCAGCATTCCGCTCGCGCGCGCGCGCGTTCTGTGTACCGACTGGATGCCGGCTCGCGCCCAAATTCAATCTACCATCCGATTCATCCTTTCCTGGGAAAACGAAAGGCGAAGGCTATCGCGAGCCAGCTACTGGAGAGCATTCGCTCTCGCCGTTCCGGTAG
This sequence comes from Eciton burchellii, assembly GCA_020341155.1. Taxonomy (NCBI): domain Eukaryota; kingdom Metazoa; phylum Arthropoda; class Insecta; order Hymenoptera; family Formicidae; genus Eciton; species Eciton burchellii. Next base: position 4,179,169 of record JAHMML010000004.1, read on the forward strand.
TCGGCGAGGAGTCGGATGGAGCTGTAATTTCTTCAGGCAGAATTGCATTTACGAGGGTTACCCTCCTGCGCAGCCCGTAGACAAGGATTGCCAGAGTCGTGGAAACTCTCTGATTTTCTCAGAGTGAATCAACGACGCCGGTGCGCTCGGAATACCCGGGACACTCGATGAGCAACGTACTGTGAGATCGAAACTGTCAGATAACGTGAAACAACGTTCGCTCCGAGTTTTGGCGATCGCCTGCACTCCCGGCGATAAGCTCGCGCAAATTTTGAACGGCTCGCAGACGGAATCGATTTCACGGCTGAATCTCATCCGTGTTACTGTTGATTTCCATGAAAACATCGCTGCTTCTTCATCTCAACTTATCTGCAAGAGACAATGGCAACGGATCATCGAGATCATTGAACCGTCTCGGTCGTAAATCATCTCTTCCCGAAATCCTCTCCTCTCGCCGAATTGAATTCGCATGGAGTTCAAGTCGGAGTACTTTGACAAATCCTCATCCCCTCTGACCTCGCCAGATCACCTCGTGTGCGTCTCAAATCTCATCCGTCAAGCCGAATGGAGGGAGGCGACGCGAAGACCGGCAAGCCGTTGAAGGATCTCTGCGCGGCGCAAACGAGGCTGGTAATTTCTTTAACCTTCCCGACTCAGCCCTTCGACCGGTAATCCATGATTCCCATCGCGTATATCGGGTATAAGAAATTCACTGAGTCGAGAGGAAGATCGCATATTGTCAGGCCATCAGCGTCCCTCGCTTCGTCTCTGCCGTTGCCGAGGACTCCGGGCCCTTTCCCTTAGCTCCCGCGCGTCCGTCCGGCTATGATTCTACACTTGTTCTCTCTCTCTCTCTCTCTCTCTCTCTCTCTCTTTCTCTCCCTGTCTCGAAACATGCCGACGCGGGATGGGCAAGAGGTATATCGCCCCTATCTGTATCCGTGTATGGTTCCAATAAAACGGGAACCACTCACAGCTTTTGTGTCGGATACAGTGGCGGTGCCTGCCTTTGGCGACGGAGGGGTAGGAGGGGGGGCGCTAGTGGTTGTTATCGGCCATCAGGTTTTATATCCGTGGGGGGGGGGGGGGGGGAGGGGGGGAGGTTAGGCGGCGGAGGGTGAGGGAGAGGGGAGACGGAGACAGGGCGGCAACGAGGGGACGGTCAAACGATACTGGATACCGCGTGTTTCACAAAGATTCTATGAAGATTGCCCGGGATTTTATTACGGGAGAAATGTCGGTTAATAAAAATGAATACACGGGGTGGAGTGCGAGAGTGCGCGGGGAAGAAGAAGCTCGGAAGGAAGAGAGAGAAAGAGAAAAAGAGCAGAGGAACAGAGTAAGGAGCCTTTCTTCTCATCCGCTCTTCGCTCCTCCTCCTGAATCCTTTCGTCGTTGGTCCTTGATGATGGCAAGGCGATTCGAAAGCGCGATTTCGCGTCGGACGCGTAAACTTCGCCGTTTAGATCACTCCCGAAGTCCCCGGCTCGGAAAAAGCAGCAGTTCCAACCCACGGAGACGCGTTTATCTTTTCCCTTGGCCTCCGTGACTCAACAACTATCGACGCCGAGATCTCTCGCGAGATTGGACGTGTGAAATGGGTATCGATCCGCGCGTTAATGGGCGTATCGTACGCTCGCATCGGGAAATTATTATAACGAATCGCTCTCACGGACGTTTATAGTCTGGAAGCGACGCGGAATCGTTTTTCCTTTCATGGCTTCTTATCGCCGAGACTCGGATAGCTCGAAGAGCTCCAAACAGAATCATCGCGTCGCGGTGATCAGCGGTCACTTCCGCGATTAATGCGGCACAAAGTTCGCGCGTACCAATCGTGGCGTGTAACAGTTTTGCTGCCAGACCATCGGTTTGCAAATTCGCTCGGTGCAACGCTCTCTCGGCGGCAATCCTCGCGATACAACAGCCGCGATTGACGCGTCGCAGCTGCAACCGGTGAGTAATCCGATGCGTCGCCAACGAAGTTTCAAGTGCTAATTCATGCGCACTCCGGGAAAGACGATATATCGAACCATCGAATCAATAGAGACCTGTCTGTACGTCTTCGGGCAGAAAATCCGATGAAACGCGTCTCGACACGCGCGGCGCCTCACCGCCACGGACGAGGTAGACGAAGAGATAAGCCCATCCAGATCGCATGTAAAAGGATGCGCTGCGACGCCGAGGCGAGTCTCCGCTTTTCCCCCTAGACCATTACGTAATAACAGATTTTCCGGTGATCTTTACGCGGCGTCTCGCGTAAAAGGATCACAACGGGAATAAGGAAGCAGACTGAGAATGACGGTGGGAATGAATAAAACAGAAGAGAAGATGAGAGAGAGAGAGAGAGAGAGAGAGAGAGAGAGAAAGAAGGAGCAATCTACGTGTTACATAAATGATTTTTTTTATTACAAATCAGAAACTTCCCTCGCATTTCTGCAACACGTGCCGGTACAGAGATAGCTTTCCTTCGCGATCAATCGCGATGTCAATTACGGCGGAAATGACGTGCTCGTCATTATTGAAAAATATCAGCATTGCGATAATTCGCACAGTTCCGTCCGGATCGTAAAGGATAATGGCGCGATGTAATGACCAGCTGCTTTAGTGCGATCACGACCGAGAACAATTTATCGCTCAGTCAGTCCCGCTAGTGTTAACACAGACGTTTGTATCGATTATTCAATCGGTGAGCGAACCGCCGTTTCCACGAGACATTGCTATTCAGCATTGGTCGTCGATCCATGGCCGGAGCATAATAAACCAGCTCGGCTCCGCATCCATCTCTTTTCGCCGTTTCCCAGCGTCGGCGTGTCCCGCTTACGTCGCAGCGGCGTAAACGAGATTCGTCTTCGTTCGCCGGCGAACGCGCGACGACGACAACGTCGACGGCCCGGTCTCATCCAATTTTTCAGCGAACGCAAGCTGCATCGAGCGACTCGGTTAATCCGCCGGAATCTCGCTGACGTAGCCGCTTTGTTTCTCGTCGCAATTCTCTCTCTCTCTCTCTCTCTCTCTCTCTCTCTCTCTCTCTCTCTCTCTCACTCTCTCTCGTGGCTACCGATACGGTATTCAGCCGAAATTCCAGCCGCGATAGCTCACTGTCGAGCAGCCTCGAGCATTTGTCGATGAGAACGACGGAAGATAAAAAAAAGATAGAGGAGGGAAGACGAGTTCTTTCTTGTTTACTCGTTCCTATCCGCGATCGAGTCGGGGGTCGAGTCAGGATTGACTGCCGTGTCATTTGTAACAATAAAGGTGGGATGTGTCCGGACCTGTAACTGGGTGATACGCGGGGCGGACTGATGACCCCTTGTTGGGAGATATGGCCGATACCGTCTCACACACGATGAAGCTGAACGATCGAATCCGAGCGTTTTCGCTTCCACGTGGCTTCATTAAGTGAGAGATAAATCTAAAGTCGAGGTCTCCTCTCTTTGCTCTCCTGCTTAGCGATATCCTCGCGAATCGCGATTGGATCGGGCGAGTTTATCTTCGCGTAAACTAAACGTTATTCCCAGCTTTCGCTCATCCCGATTACGTCCGAAGCCACATTAATCCTGTCCGCGTAGAAGTCACCGCTCGTGACGAGTCGTGCGTCAAACACGAGAGAGAAGCAAGCTTTTTACAATTCCCCCTCTACCTCTCTCTTCTCGGAGAGAGCGCTCCTCTTTCTCGCGACTGTTCGTCCGCGTCATAAATCTTCGTGCAACCGGGCGGCGTTCCTCGACTTGACCGTAAGTGCGTTACTTTTTGATAGAACGACTCCTTACGACTTGTCTACGACGGGAATATACGCGCCTCGGTCGTCCTGTGTACCTTTTCAAAAGAATCGAGCGTGTCGCGTCGCAATCTCAAGGGGGGAGGGGCACGTAAGGAGGCCCGAGTCGATTGTTAACAATGCGGGCTGACGTATGGCCGGCATAAGTCAGTCGACAAAGACCACCTGAAATTATGTATCTACGAGCGAGAAAGAATGGAGAGCGTGTCGGGATGGGAAGAGCAGTGATCCATCCCGTGACCGATCCATCCGAGCGGCGATCCGGCGAGAGATTCGTCACGGAGTGGCCCGAAGTTTTGGAAATATTTTGCCTTAGCATTGCAGGTCGGGTCGCGTGTCTCAATATTTCCTTCTAACTGAGACGCTTTTCATAGTTTAAGCAAGACGTATGGCATGCCCCTTTCTCGCCGCGTTAATGCTCGTCCGCTGACTGGCTTGTTCTACTTTCATTTACCACTCCTATCCTGCTTGGCGACTCTATTATCCGCCTCCTATTGCGAAGCTTCGCCCCGTCGAGAAGCTTTGTTCTCGAAAATGGCGCTGTGCTTAATCGTGTAGACGTGTTTCGAATTGTTCCGTTCCTACCGGTGCATCTGTCTGCATTTTCACGTTGTCGGTTTCGCTCGCTTCAAAAGCTGTCCGAATCAACGCGTCGTTTCGGGCTTGGACAAACCGGACGAGGACGCGCGGATCCCGAATCTCGCTCGAGAGATTTACGACGCTGCAGGTAAGAATGCAATCGCGTATAAGCAGCGATGATCGCGACGTTGGCGCGCTTTCTGCTTCGGCAGATTTTCAGATCGGCTTCATTTTCAGATCGCTTCGCGATTTCGCCCTCGCCACCGAGGCCTTCTCCACCGAGGAACCCACGTGGCTTCTTCACGTGTCTCGCTCGCGTAGAAATCTATCCCTCGCATCGCGCGCGGCAATTACGAGGTACGTGCCTACCGTGTTTTCTCTCTCTTGTTGCGGTGACCGGTTCGCGGCGACCGCAAATATTCGTACGATAGTCGCATGTCGTACGAAGAGAGGAGATGCGTGCTAGGAGTCGGTGGAGCGTAGCGTGGCGATTAACGAACAAATGGCAGGCGGTCGCAGGTAATTGTAATAATTGTAGAGCGCGCAGCGTGGCTCCTTCTTCCTACGCCGCCTTCCACCGTCTTCTTCTTCTTCCCTTCGCGAAGGGCCGAGGGAAGACAGGAGCGCGCCATGTGCGGTGCCATTGTACGCGTCTGTCTAAGAGTGCGCGTACGGAGGTACGTGCACTCGTCATTGTTTTCCGTCATTATCGGTGGGAGGGGAACCGGGACGGTGGTTTAGATTCTCTGTCATTAAGCAACTTTTTCGCGGTTTCCTTAACAGGATCTCGATTTCCGCCCGTTCCGCCGGAACGGGGAAAACGCCAGCGGAAAGCCGCGCGGTAGCGTGAGAAAATACGGAATTTCGCGATCAGTCCGGACGCGCCCGAATATATTGTCGCGTGCAGACTTTTCCTTTCCCACGCGCGTCCGCGCAGGAAACGATGATGAGCAGTAACGAATAACGAACGTATTGGCACCTGTTCCTCTCCGCGCGTCAAGCATCGGAGAGCACGAATCCCTCCAGCACCCGGAGCCTCTTGACAGCTCAAGGTATCGATAAGTACACGTATCGCCATGCAAATTACGGCCCCCGAAAGGAATAATCGCTCGCTGCGATATATACACAATGTAACGCGGCGGGTATCCGTGAGCTCGTAGAGAAACGGCGATCAGCATCAATGGAGAGAAGGGACTGTTGTTGCATTTTTTTTTTATTTTAGATCTCGGACGTGCGGCGATGATGCGTGCCATATGCGATTCCTTTGGCGGAACCGCGGATCATCGTCCGCTCATTGTTTGATCTCTGCAGACTAGAAATTTAAACCTGTTATTATATCTCGCCGGATATACGCGTACTAGTCATGCACGTATCGCGTAAATACGTGTTTCATGTTCTATCCGATCACAATTGGATGGTGGTTTTCTATCCTTCGAGCGATATAAGCGACTTCGAAGCGTGAGACAGGCTGATCGGATAAATCGAACATGAAATTTTCCTCAAAGCGTGTTGCCCAAGAGACAAACGTTTTCGGTTTAGCGTCTCGTGAGAGTCGGACTCAAGTCCGTTCTCCAGCAGGGAAAACACACAGGAGAGAGAAAGAAGAAATCAGTTTCCATTCCCGGAGAACTGGTGCAACCGTTGTCGCGCTAGATAATAGCTAGTTAGGCCTCATTGTATCGTTAACGTACGCAGCGTACGCATATGCATGACAATGCTGGCCTTACCTCATCTCGCCATGCTCTTTAGTGACGCTTTTTATACTTGCATTCCGCGAGGGCCAAGGTGCGCGCTAATGTGTCGTAATTCTTTTAAACGGCCGTCAGAATTAAATTTCGTGGTCTGGTCCCTTTCGTCAGGCAGCATCCGTCACCTCGGTGTCACCATGGGTGCCGGTGTGGGACGCAACAGAGAGGTATCGGAGGCACGTACCTCTTCGATTTGTAAAGCGTTGTTGCATCGTTCGATCAATCTCGAATGTCGGAGCGCGATAGACAAATGCGTCCCGGAACGAATGGCGGCTAGAAGCTTCGGCTCGCAGCCGATAGAAAGGGAAATCGAGGATCAATTTTTCCCGTGATGGAGAAAATCAGGTTTTCAGCATTACCCCGTTTGGGAGAATTTACTCGAGATTCCTTTGTTCTAGTTTTACGACTCTGCCGTTGTATCTGCCGGTGCATTGTCGCGTGCATGACATAATTTAGGACTTTTACCCTCGTGTGACCATGAACAAGGGCTACAAACTGAAAATACAGACTGTATCCCGTGAGACATCTCCGGCCGGCTCCTTGCTTCTTCGTGGATGCAGCATCTCCTGGTGATTCCTGGAAGAAGTTAAGATATTCGTCGCGCTTCCATATATTCATCACTGTGTAAGCAAATGTTGCCGATGGGATTTCGGGCAGATAGGCACGAGCAAGTTTCAGGTCGGCGACTTTTTGACGTTTAGGACCGTGACGTCGAGCATCCCTTCGGAAGCTATTATTGCCGCGAGGAAGACCTCACGTATCTTTTCGATTCAACGACAGCCGACGTACAGTATTTTGCCTACAATGCTCCGTCACGGTTCTTAAGATTTTTATGGGCCGTCTTAACGCTTCCATAATAGCGCTGACTGAGCTTTAAGCCGTTTCGAAGCGTGCCGACCAAGTTACACAAAGTTACCCAAAGTCGGCGAACAACATGAAGGTGAACTGTTGCGAAAGGCGGCTGTACAGGTCCATTCGTGGATTATCGGCCACGATGGGTGTCCACCGAGACCGAGTTCAGAGCCCTGTGCGAGAGCAATAGCATGGTGGGAGTTTATATTACCGGACCACCCAGAATCGATCGTGAATTTCAATTTCGCGAGTCGGAAAATGCCAAACAAGACCCACTCCTGTGACTAATTCGCGTCCCTTTTCCCAGGAAGATGAAAGTCACCGACGTCTCGGTACCGGCGTTTCCTTCCGAGATCTATTCCATTTCTATTTATCTACGCTGAAACTTTCGCACCGGATCCGCCCGCATTTACAAACTTTGACGCGTATAATGAACGATCCCAGCGAGACGTGTAACGTAAGTTACACGCCGTTCGGTGACTTGAAATCTGATGCGAGAGCTAACACGTATAAATTTATGCAATGCTCAAGTTACACGCTATTTCAATCATTATGCATGAAATGCAGATTTCTTGCAGCGTGCAACAAAGTGACTCGCGGAACGTTATCTCGATCAGAATACTAACGCGCCGCAGTCGGCGTCACGTCGGAGTCCTTGCCCTGTTCTCTGGCTTATGCCAGAGAATTCAAAAATATACACGCCGTAACGCGTTTTTCGAACGACCTTCGGGCGAGTGCGTATCTAGGCTCAAAAATCCTACTCGCCGCACATTCGCGATCTCGCTCGATGCCGATACCGAGATCTATGCTTTGCATCTCGACGCGGAAGACCGGCAAGGTCAGCGCGGAGTGGAACGTTCTCGGATGATCAGCTGAGTGAGGCGGAGCCCCACGCGGATCTCGCTTCCTTCGCGACTTGCTCCTCCTTTTCCTCCGCGAGGTAGGAAGCGGCAAGATCACACGCGATCGTTCCTCGACGAAGATCAAACGACGGGACGACGTCCCACGATCCGGATCGAATGATCTGCTTGAGTCATGCCAAGTCCGTTCGTCCCGGCGAGCGGTGAAAAGGGCGCGCGATAAGGGCACCCGGTTTGACAAACGAGTTTCACGTACGCATCCGCGCCGCGCGGACTTTCCCGCGTGCTTTCCACACTGATCAACGACTCGAGATCGCAGATCGACTCTCGTTGGCGTCGCGTCGTCGCGAACGCGCGAGCGACGCGCGTGCCGCGTGTGACACACATGCGATTACCTGCACGCACACGCGTGCACACGCATACGCACGCGCGCGTACGCACAGCGTTGAATTTATATCTGTATAAACACTGATGCGTACAACGAGGCGTAGGACTGCGCTCATTGTTGACATCGATAGGCAGTTAATGGCGCGAATAACTCGCGGTTTCGATGTCGATAGATATAATCTCGAGCCGCGCGCAGGCGATAAGCAGCACCGAGCACACATTAAGACTCAATGCCGCTATTTATTTTGCGGCACATGACCGAGACGTCGTTTGAATAAGACTGGTCGATACGTAACGCGCGCTCTGACATTTTTACGAAGTTTCGCCGTTATGAAGACAGCGATATTGTCACTGTTCGCCGCCGCATTTAAGCGGGCGATACTTCAACCGCCGCGTCGAGATAACACCGATGCGGAACAGACGCATTATCTTTGTGCTTACTCCCGTATAACGTCTCTCCCGTGCAACGCCTTATCTCGAAGAAAGCTCGAGAATCGGTCTCGACTCTCCGTCTACAGCGTCTACAGCGATTGCGTCTGCACCGCGAATGAGAAAGAGAGCCCTCCGAAAAGCCCTCTCTAATCATCCACCATCGCCGTTGCAACGGCTCGAGAGACAAGCGTCGCTTAATTACACCGCGCGTAAGTTTCCACGAGCTCTCGGCGAATTCCTTCTTTCTCTTTTTCTTTTTTTTTCTTTTCTTTTCCCCCTTCTTCATCTTGTCTTCGCGAACGCGCAGGAACGGCGGCGCGCCGTGGACGCGCGTAATGATGCGTGAAGCGCGATGCACGCGTATGAGTGGCTACGCGCAGGAGAGAGAGAGAGAGAGAGAGAGAGAGAGAGAGAGAGAGAGGGGCTATACTATCGGCACGAGTAGCGATAAGCGCGTAATTAGATATACGGAATACGCCAATACGCGAACGCGCGCCGGCGAATTAATTGTGCTTATTAAATGCCGCCGTCTCTGTTAAATCGAGGCGAGGAAACGCGCCGCGCCGTTGCGTAGCGGGATATGTAAGCTAATAAAGTGCGCGTATCTGCGCGTCTCGCGCTGAAAGCTAACCGCAAAAGGCAGAAGCAGAATCAGATCCGACGCGTCGGCAAGAAAGCGATTGAGATCGGGCGACACGACACAGCGCGAAACATGGAAAAAAGCGGAAAAATGGTAGCTCAACGGGCGGAATTTTTATTATCCTCGGCGAGGACAGCGAGTCAGGTAAGAGCTTTAAGAAGATAATGATATGAAATCACGAGCTTGGAGGAACGTTTATACGCGAGCAACGAGGAAACCTCGCGCTTTTAAGGCGCGCGTTCATCGCCGAGCAAAGACGATCTGCTCTTTACTCGAAATTATCCGAAGCGCACTTGATCCATTTTCAGGCTTAACGCCATTTATTCGAGCTGGAAATCTCGCGCGCTGCGATCCAAAATCGAATCGCGAATTCCGACTCGGTGCAGTATCGGACCCGCGAGCTGACGACATTGTTGCGTGCGAAACATCGCAACTGGCGCGAAGGAAAATCCGCCAGTTCGCGATGGAAATTCCGCCCACCTTACGGCGAGCAGTTTTCCTCCATCGCCGATCGTATCGCGCGGTTTTTCTCCCTCCGCAGCGCGCGTAGGTCAGTGCGAGATGCATGTAACGCAACTATCGCGAGGCGTAGGTATGACGAGTGCTTCAAGTATGGAAAAACAGCTTTCTCTCTCGACAGGTTCAGCCGGCGTACACGCGCGGGAATTAAGTAGATAAATATACGCGCGTGCAACGCGTGTAACGCGTAACATCGTGCTCGCGCGTGCGTACGTCGACGGGATATTCGTTATATGTTGGAAATAAAACGCGGCGAGCGTGTATTTAACGCAGCGCGATACCGCGATACCGCGCGCAATAAGTCACGATTTGGCGACGTTAATTCACACTTTCGCTTCCCGGTTTCCCGTGGAGATACGCGAACCCGATTGTTAATTACAGTCTACGAGCTCGGCGTCAATCGACGCTCCGGATGAAAGAAACGAACGGCCCCGACGTCACTCCGCGCCTGCATTCCGTCGATTACGATCGCAATTTCCGGTTAATCGATGCGCGGAGCAAGATACATGTTTTCAATTATCATCGCGAGTGTAACGACTCGGATGTAGGAAGAGAATGAGAGAAGGAGAGGGAGAGAGAGAGAGAGAGAGAGGGAGAGAGAGAACAAGAAAAAGGCATAATTTCAAGTCATTAATGTTTGCGCGCATAAATCCCGTTACATCGTCGTCCAATTATGTAACGCGCGCCGATCCTCCCACGGATTTGCACGTCGCTATTTATAAAACTGCTGTTGCGGGGCTCATTGAATACCCGAGATAGTTGATCCGAGCGCAACTGTGCTCTCGTAATTTATAAATCATTCCGAATCAAGTAGCTTGCCGCGTGCGTATACGACGCGTATACGATTACTTCTCAATCGGGGTGAAAGTCGCGCGATGGGGGAATCGATCGTCGAGACGCGAAAGGAGCAACCGCGAAAGCGCTCTCTAATGGATTAAGAATGTGTCTAGGCGATATCGATCGCACAAGGGACGTTAACGAAACGGAAATTCGACAGTGCGCTTCCTGGAGAACCATAAGCAACCGTTACTCGCGTACACTCTTGCGGCCCGTAATGCGAGTACACGAGACGGGAGGAGCCGGGACTTGACTTTAGTAAGAGTTTACGAGGGCAGGCAACACGGGGTTAATTCAATCAGCCTATAATCCCAACTCTAACCCTGATTACCCTCGGAGAAAGCAGCCGGCAGTTGGAGGCGCTTCGATCCTGATTAAAAGGTTTCGTAGACGGTTTCGGCCCGGCTATCGACCATTGCGCCCGAAGAGAGGGAATCCCTCTCTTCCCGCGGGCGATGTGGTAGGCAATTTGCCGCAGTTCGCGAGCAACGAGTACCGTTGTAACGATTACGTGTCATTAATTAAAGCGGCGCGCGAGTCAAAAGGCCGCCGTAACGTCAACGATAAAATTCAATCTACGTCGACGGACGTGAAGCGCGATAAATCGCATTATGTAAAGCAGCCGCCGTCGTTGCTCGTTTGAATATCCAACGCCCGCTTGAATTGATCCAAAAGTGGTTCATAAATATTGCTCATTCGAGGCTCAGCCGTGCAGTCGCTGACGGATGATCAAATTCATCCGCTCGCGATCGTCCCGCCGAGACGGCAAGTTCATCTCCCTCGCGACGTTTTTCCGATAAACGCGATGCCTGGCAATCATATAATCGGAATGTTCGCCATTAATCCCGTATTTTTCCCTCCGTTTCGGACGCCGCGTTTCTGCGTCCTCATCCGCGATGAAAATGAGGGAAGGCGAGCCATTAGTGGCTCGCGGGTCGTTCGTCGCTCGAGTCAAGTAGAGACAATGGCGCATTCGCTCGACCGACACGACTGGACGCGCTCACGCACGAAAGTCCGCCTGGAAATGGGTTAAGTGCGTTTCAGATAATTTCTTGAAAGCTATTTGTTTGCTGTCCGCCGCGGACAGATCGCGGACCCGCGCGCGAAGGTCTTCTGGTCGCCGATGAACGCGCGAGATCGCGACGAAGGTTTCCTCGTTGCTCGCGTATGATATAAATGTTCCTCGTAAAAGCTCGTGATTTAATGTCATTATCTTTTTAAAACCCTCCCCTGACTCGCCGAGTGGCGAGAATAATAAAAATTCCGTATAACAATTACGGGAAGAAGCGCGCTAAAGCGCGCTCGTTGTCGGCAGATGCGATTAAATACGAGAAACTAGAATGGAGGATTAAATCTCTTCAACGGCTCGCGTCCCAGAGTACACTCGTACACTCATGGTCCACAAGTTCCCGAGTCGTGAGTTCCTTGAGTCCCTGTTGTTGTTTTTATTTAACACGCGCACTCAAAAGGGTTACGTAATTGCGCGGCAGGCGTCGATCGAAAGGCGTCGATCTCGTTATCGCGAGGTCGCTTGATTTTAGTTGCTTTGGGATCACTTGATCACGTGATATCCGTTACACATTGTTCGATCCTTCCTTATGCAATCCAGTCAAGTTGAAGCACCGGGCTGCCCATCCGAGCTGTTCTAATCGACTCGTTCGCGTTTACCGTAAATTGCCGCTGCCGATACGATCTTCCGTGATATTATAAAAGCATTAGCCGTCGTAACAGGGGAGGATCGTTTCCCTGTGATAACATTTATCATGACACGCGAGCGTGCTGCAATCGCGATTAGCAGGTTCGTGGAAATTGGCATGCACAAAATGCAACCGTTTGCTTTCTTTTCGTGCATCGTTGATGGTTGATGAATGGCTGGCCGGCAACGATCGCTCGGTATCGTCAAATAAATGACGCGATTATTCGCAAGTATCAATAATGATGCGTCATCGTTATCTTTTTAATTCGGCGTGCGTGCGTGCGTGCGCGCGTTCTGATAAGATTAATTCGTGATTTATCACTCTCGCTATCGTACGAAGCGAAAAATTCCACCGTAATAACACGTTGCGATACATAATAATGGGAATGAGCATTTCGGCGCCTCGAGCTTTCCTCAGATTATGCTTGTAATATTTCACGCGGCCTTCGACTGCACGACGCGGCGCGTTTAACACGCATGCTCACACGCGACGATCTTTTCTGAAGTCGCGTATACTGCTCGGCTGAGCCGCGCTTTTATGAATAATTTATCCGCATGGCCGCGGCGCCGTTCCATCATTGTTTCGTGCCACAGTATCTGCGTAGCTAGTATCCTTTGTACGTGAATGGATTTATTAATACGAGTCGAGCCCGCCGGCCGAGTACCGAATCGAGCGCCGACAAGCGCGAGGAGGAGAACGACGACGACGACGACGACGATGACGATTGTGCGCCGCGCGTTTACGGGCAATTTTGATTTGAGGTCGGGAACTTCATTTCCGGGATTCGTATACCAATGTCCCGGACGACAATTCGAAAATCAACGGTGCGTCACAAAGGGGTTTATCGTGGCGAACCGGCCGAATGCCGCTGTATCGCCCTGGGCGTTAACATCGCGCGCTATCTCGTCTGCTGTAACGCAATAACTGTGTCATCTCTGTCCGGTCTCCCCCTCTCTCTCTCTCTCTCTCTCTCTCTCTCTCTCTCTCTCTCTCGCGAGAGTGCGCGCTCACTCGTCACCTCTCGATAAACCGACCGACGCGAGATCCTCTCCGATACATCCACGTTCTCTTTCTCTCCGGCGTACGTATCGCGCGCTCGCTTCCGTCCGTCCGTCCGTCCGTCCGTCCGTCCGTCCGTCCGTCTGTCCGTCTGTCCGTCTGTCCGTCCGCGTACTAGCACCACCGAGTTGATTGGATCCACTTAACGGGGTATACGCCATGCGACATTACTGCTCTATGGTGTATGGCGAAGTGTGTTGTTGCGTTGCGCCACCATAACCCGGCGAGGGACTGAAACGACTCCCGAGATTGCCGTTGTCTGGGTCTCGTTAAAGGTCTGGAAACTATTGGGGATAGTTGGTAGCCGGAGAGACTTTCGTAACATGTTGCTATAACGTTTAAGGAATATATCTCGCGTACCACGACGGTGGTGGCGAGAGCGCGCACAGAGCGCGGCGCGGCTTGGACAGAATTTAATATACGCGCCGCGGCGCGTCAACGCGCGCATCATTAGGCCCCGGCGAGTCCGCTTGCATTGCGCAAGCAACTTGGAAGCGCGTGAAAGTCGATTTGTTTTGCACATTTGCGCATTGTTGCGCGAGCAATGTTGAGGATTCTCGCGCGCGCCGATCACGATTAGGGATTAAATTCCGCGCCGACCGTTACGCAACCGCGCGTAATCATTCCCGTTAGAATCATCGCCATCCGAAGCATCGCGATGATCCCGCAAGCTCGACAGTTGTCGCTGGCTGCTCTGACGCTCGCTTTGTTCGAGCGTTGCACTTGTTTGTACACATCGCTGGCTCTCGTGCACGGGCGAAGCACGAGACTCCATCGGAGCTAAGTGGGCTTTGCCAAGTAACAAGGACCGACCTAATGACTCGAAAGACCCAGATTATTTTATTATCACGTCGCCCGTGATTTCGGCGACGCGGTCGTAAAGCGTGGACCCTACATCAGCAGTAGCCGCTCCATCAACGAGACGATAGATAAGACCCGCCTAAACGGAGCGTTCTATAATTGAACGCGTTAGATAAAGAGATCGTCACGCGGCACCCTGTGTCCTGTGAGACATTCAGCGGAATGCCAAACTCACGTCCGAAACTCGACGACGAAACGAAGCGGAAGCCCTCCCGGCGTATGCCGCGTCACATGCATTTTCATGCGCGTCATCCAAACAGGATCGTGTTTCGTCATTTAATCCCCTGCTCGGCGTGTCGTTCGCGCGCAACGCGATACTCGCCCCACGTGGATTTCCGAAAGCGTCCGCGCATCCCCGCGCAGAATTCGAAAGTTAGACGGACTGCTCTACCGTCCGTCCTTGACCGTCATGGCCGGTTAAGGTTAAGCGCTCAATAGAGAGAGAGAGAGAGTACGTCTCTCTCTGACGTGGTGCAGCCGCGCCACGTAATTTGGTACACGCGAGAGCTCCACCACCAGGGAGCAAACCAACGGCGGCATTATCCGTCTTGTCGTGTTACGTGTCTTACAACGTGATAAGCCGCTGGGGACAACGCGTTGCTCGTACAATCGCGGCGTCGTTGTCAGATACGACAAAGACGACGCAACCGCCGTGTTTGCTGGAGGCCGATCGAAAGCAAGCGCGAACGACACGCCGCCAGCCGGCGCGATGGCGAGGCTGGCGAGATACGATGCAAAACTCTTTTATAACGTACATAAACGTACGTCATCTCTCGGCGCCGCCGTAAATATCGAGGCCAAGCGAATCGCGCGCGATACGAGCCCTTGCTGCCGCGGTCGTAGGTGCCTCGCGCGCATTTTATATGCGCTCCGAGTCGCATGCACTCATGCACGCGTCGCTCCGCAGCTTATATCATGGAGATTACGATCGTTTCTTAGGAAAATTGAGTCGTGTCTTCGCGGCGGCTCGCGCGACGTTGCTCGTGGCTGGGAAAGTTCTGCCGCGCGTTAACGCTAATGGATTCCCATTTCTCGTTCTCGCGGCGGGATAGCACGTGGCAGGGTCACCTGCTTCGGTTATCCCGCGGGTTTATCCGGGGGCTACGGGGCGGTGAGTGGCGACCCAGGCGACGGAGGATTCTGGGAAAATGAACCGTCGATCGAGAATTATCCCGATGCTTTCACGGATTAGCGCTCGAAGCTACCGAAAGCCGCCTGTTATCCCGCGCTTCCTTCCTCAACCCGAGGTTATTTGAACAGACTTTATTTGTAACGCGCGGCGCGCGCGCGTCGCTCCTGTCAATATTTCAGTGGGAGCGTTTATCCGAGAAATGGCGTGTACGCGGAAACGCCACGGCTGATTGGACGGCGAACGTGGATCCCCCTAAATTCGTAATCGAGGAGAGCGACGCGGATACGATCGCGGCTTAATTATGCACGACCGCCCCCGGCTCGCGCATCGCACGATGACGATGACGACGACGACGACGACGACGACGACGACACGAACGGAAACGCGTTTCCGAGTCAATCCGAGTCAATCCTCGTCAATCCTGATCGCGCAAATCATAACATCCGGGCTAGTGACAGCTACCCTTAAGCTTAAATTCAATACCAGCCAGCTTTCCCGCTCACTTTTCCGCGCTCCCGCCGTATATAAGACCCCCCCCCTCCCCTCCCCTCCGCTCCCGTATCGCGAGCCACGCGATTGAATCGCGCGTGCTTTGATCAGTATGCGACGCGCGCACATCGCCGGGATACATCGTCGTGCAGAATGCCTAGACGCGAGG
The DNA here is from genome assembly GCA_020341155.1 of Eciton burchellii. Classification (NCBI taxonomy): domain Eukaryota; kingdom Metazoa; phylum Arthropoda; class Insecta; order Hymenoptera; family Formicidae; genus Eciton; species Eciton burchellii. Next base: position 4,195,208 of record JAHMML010000004.1, read on the forward strand.
TAATTAAGTCGTATATAAGGATGCGCGCGGTAGTTGGAAACGCCGGAAGGTTCCGCGCACCGGTCCCCTCGTAGCTCAAGCCAAGTTTTCCACCTTAGGCAGGGTAATATATTCATGACAACGGGCGCTTTTGTTGTACGATGAAGCATGGAATAGGAATTCCGTCGGTCTTCCTTAACGGGATCTCGGAGGACGCGCTGTTCGCGGAGACGATTCGACGTACGTGCAACGCGACACACGCGAGTTTCCGTCCGCGAAGATCGCTGGCGGGCTTCCCAGCGGAGGATCATACCCGAGAACGCTGGAGCAGCGAGTTGTCGAGGCGAGAAAAAGCGTTGATCATCGCGCGGTTTGCGCAGCTGCAAGTCGGATAATAAATCTGTAATAGGGCCCTTTTCCGCGCCTCGTTGACAAGAGGACATGAGTTGTCGGCGGCTTATACGAGCCTAACCCTTCCGACCCTCGCTGCGACGAATCGCTGCGAAGGGTCCTTAATTAATTAAGTCCTCGACAAAGACTCAGGTGTGCCGCGAAATCTGGCGGTCCCCGGCCGACCCTACGGCGGCACGATAATGGCGACATTATCATACGCACGACCTACTTAGCCGCTGGCTACCGTCGTGAGATTCCTAAATTTGGATCTGCCCCGGGGAGACCTCAGCTGGTCTTCGGGAACTGACGGCGGCTCGATCGCCCCGAGGCCCTAACGACGCGGCCTATTAATTCAATGCGTTAATATCGCGCGGGGGATAAATTCACGCCGGGGTGACGCGACGCGACGCGACGCGATGCTGTTAATTGATCTCGTCTCGCTCGAGCGCTCCGCAAGTTAACGCACGCCGGCTTCGTAATCGAGCCCGAGTATCAATCGAACAAAGCGCACGTATTACCTGCGTTCTATCGATAACGTACGGACAGATAACGTACGATTCTAATGGACGCTCCGCTTGGCAGAGTAATCGCGTCGTTTAAGTTGGAGAATTAACTTCTTACGGGCGCTCGATAAATCTGTCCTCCTCTGAGGAGTCTCCTTTGCCTTCCTCCGCTCCGAGATTTACGATAATGTTACTAACCTCGTTCGTTCTCGGTATCAGCGCATTCCGCTGCTGTTCGAGCGCGCCCCTGAAAAATTCGTTACTCGGCGAACGTTTCCTCGCGCGCTGGCCCGTGCGCGCAAGCGCTATCTGCGCGGCAGATACAGGCAGAAATAATGGTGTTTGCTCGGATCCCGAGATATCATTGTTAACAGCGGACGGGCAACAACCTCGTATTTCGAAAAGCGTCGCGATGCTACCCGCCCGGATATCGGCTCGAGCTACGCTCCGGGAATTACCCTACGTTTCCCGGTATTTTCACGGATTTCACGGATTTGTTTCTTTTTACAAACGAAGCGCGCAACGACGGCCATGTCCGGCCGTTGCAAGCGAGGCCGTAGATCGGCTTACTTATCTTGATGCGTGCGCGTATATAGTACACGGGAGTGTATATAGTAAACTTGTCCGAAGCAAAGTAGGAGAGTGCTATTTATTTCCGCGGAAGCGGAATGCTTGCGGGCGCGTTAATGTCTACCGGCCTACTTGGTGAACTTGTAACGGCCATAAATCAGTTTACGTTGGATCGCTTATCGATGCTGCCACGTAAGCGCGAGAAGAGGTAGACCTCCATATCGGATGGCGCATCGCGGTTAACGCAGTGGTTTCCTCTTATCACCGCGACCCGGCTGATAAAGGCTGTCGCCTCGCCGACCACGTGTCTCGTGAGAAACTTTCGACGCGATCGCCGGACACGATAAACGCCGTCCTCCGAGATATCGTCGTTTCGCGTTTCACTGTCACCTTTCCCGTGAAGTCACCTTTCCCGATGTGTCCTCTGTATCGCGCGGAATAATATCTCGCGTACATCCGCGCTTGTTGTCGACCGCGAGCGTCGAATCCAAGCGCTTTTACCCAATTCCTCGATTCCCTGCGAAATCTGGATCGCGGTACCTCGCGGAGCAAGTGGCTGATAAAGGAACGTTTCGTCCACGCCTCGTTGCTTTACGTCTCCTGCACGATTACTCCACAAACGGAAACCCCCGTGTCCAAGGATCATGCTTTCTTGAAACGAACGAAGCTTGAAGCTTCTCCGAGAGCGTGAGATTCAGCGCGCGGCGAGAATGACGACGAGCGCGGAACGAGCCCTGCCTCTCGGAAGGGCACGGAATAAGCGCAGGATTTACAGTGTGGCGATTCGGCGTTTGTTTGGCGTGCGCCAAAGTGTTTTAGAAGTCGGCCTCCCGTCACGCGGCTAATCGTATTTGCCGTTCGACGACAAGGAGTTTAAGCGGTTCCTCGCTGCGGCGGCCGGTCAAAGACATCGCGAAATGAAGCTCTCTGTATGCCGCGTCGTCATTATTGTAAACCGCAGGTAGACAATGCGACGGCGCGGGGACTCGAGGACTGCAACCGGCATACCGGGATCCCCCTGCGGTCATTGTCGAATCGGAAGGAAGATTCTCGCTTTGCATGCGACGTCCTTTTCAAGCCGCTCGACGTGACGTCCGACTGGCGGCCGTCCGATCGGCTTCGCGCGTTTCGTACGCGCGTGTAGGCAAGCTTCGGGGATCGGACTGATAACGTTAAATCAACCGTACGATCGGTTACGTGATTGCTTACACGCGATGTATTATTTCCCGAGTTGCGTACGCGCAACGTACCGCGCAATACGCAGGCACTCGATCGCGCGATAGCTGGTGTTAATCAATTATTATTATGAGCGTGGGCTTATATAAGGTTTATTTTAAATAAAAGGAGATATAAGGAGAGATGCATAAATGTCCTGCGTAATGCCGTTACGTAATCACGTAATCTCAGAGAGTGTTGTAAAACGCACGCATCCGAGCGTGTGCGCAGGTTTCCCCTTTTTCGAGCGTGTTTGCAATTTGCGTGTTTACCTCGCCGCGATATCGTCAGCGTATCGCCGCGGAATTTTTTTCTCAGGGACCCTTGCGGATCTCGCGGATCCTCTCCGCGAGTGCAACTATGCGTATTTCGCGTGTATCTTGCAACGAGATCGCTCGTCGAACTGTCAAACTGTGATTATCCGATAATAAACGCACTGACGTAAGCATTAATCGAGAGAAGCATTAATTTAGCTGCTTGCTAAATTCGCTTTCGAACGAGGACTAGGGAAATTATTAGTCGCATTGCGAAAGTCACGAGTCGTCTCTAATGACATGTACGATAGCTTTAACAAGTTTCCCCCAGATTACCTCAAAATTGGTTTATTATCTGGCCTCTTTCAGCATCTCTCATCAAGAGATGACGGAACACGTGCGCGCTTCGTGAGAGAGCGATGTCTATCGAGCGATGACGTCCAAATATATGTATCATCGCGATCTTGAATCTCTTCGAGAAGGCAGATGTGCTCGAGTCCAAAAGTATACTGAAGATATTGGAGTCGATCTACTGGATAATATCCCACATTTTCTTATTCATCAGATATCGAGCATTCTATCGGCGCTTCGCGTCTTCGAGCCTCCGAAACCGGCGCGTTCCGTTTGCAGGGGAGAAATTAAATCGCGATTTTGACAATCATCATCATAGCAATCCGCATGATCGAGTCGTTCCTGCGTCGCCAGGCATCACGCGTGATGTTAGCTCGTTTTACACGTTTTACACGTTCTTCCGCAATCGCGGAAAGCGCGTGTACCATCCACGAATGACGTTACGCAACGGCGCGAACTTTGCTCACGGAGGAGAGTTTCGTTCAATTTTCGCAATTAGGCCCGTGGAAAAATCGTTGCGGCTTTTTCGAGCGCGAGTTTTACAACGCGAGCAAAATGAGACGCCGCTAGAGTTTGCGCGCTATCGGTAATAGCTCGCAGCGCCGTGTTGCGCGCGCCTTGCGCCGTATTAATAAGCAATAGAAAATTTACTGCGCGGGCAAGGGAGACACATGGAGATCATTTTACGACGATTGCCTCTAAAAACGCAGCTTCTCTCTCTTTCTCTCTCCCTCTCACTCTCTGTCTCCCCTTCCTTTCCTCCGTCTCCTCCGCGTTGCAACGCGCCGCCTAGAAGAAACTAAATAGCGATCTTAACGATCATCGGTACCGCGCATAATTCAGCCCTTACAGCGGCGGCGGTGCCGCCAGATCCATACGATCGTCCGCGCCGATACTTTCGCCTAGCCCTGAGCTAAATCTCCCCGCGACCGTCCGATTACGAGTACGTTGGTAGTAACGTACGCGGAGGCACTAAAGCGCAAGCGTGTCTGCCTTTGTGGCACTTTAATGCCACGGTAGCCACCTATATACCTATACACCCTGTCTCTCTTCCTCTCCCTCTCTCTCGCTCTCTCGTAAAACTAATTGCATCAGGCCTCGTTTATATTGCCTCCTTGGGCGCGCGCGCGCGCGCGCACGCGAGACTACGCGCCTCCCCCAGCCCGCGCTACCGTCACACCGAAGCTTGCCTAACAAAGGTAGAAAATTGCTCGAAGGGGAGCCCCCGCTGCACCACTCGTACGTTCACCGGGCTCGCCCTCCTCCCCTTTGCCGCCGCCACCTCCTCCTCCTCCTCCTCCTCCTCCTCCTCCCCCCCCCGCTCCTTATTACTATCTCGTGCAGGATTGCGCGCGTATCCGCGCCAAAGCGCGGACGACGAATGCAATTGGACGATGAGACGTAAAGTTGGCGAAACCACGTGCCGTATGCTGGGAGCATACGGTCGCCGATCGTTACTCTCTTCCAGATAAGGTTCGCCGCGGCGATTTTATCTGGATCTCGTTCACCGCCGTTCTCTGTGCACACTTTGATAATAGTGATTACGCGATCCGTCGTGGTATCGGTGCGCATCGGCGCGCACCGAGCGAGCGCTCCTCTCGATGCAACAAGGCGGCTCGGGCGTGAGCCGCCACGGTGAACTACTTCCGAGATAATAATTCAAAGTAGCGCATAAAGCCGCCGCCTCCTCTCCCGTCCAAGAGAAATTTCAACGATTGCGAGCGCCAGTGGGTCAATCGTCGTTCGCTCCGCGCACGCAATGGCTCTTTGGATCGCGTTAAGGATCCGACAGGCGCGAAAGGTGCACGGGAATCGAGAAGAGTATAGTGCTCCCTTGTCTCCCGGAATATCGCTAATTATCGCGCAGCGACGTTTTTTACCTTACCGGAGCGCGTGTCGTTCCTCTCCCCGGCGCATGATCGATGCGCCTTCGACGCGGTTCATCTCGCGCCGCGAGATATCATCAGGCGTACGGAGTACGCATCTCCGCGCGGTTAATGTCTTTGTTTCGCTCCGTGCCTCGAGAGCTGAGAAGACGATTCATAGCTATTCATAAACAAAGCTATCGCTGGCGGAACGGCGCGCGCTCATCGCTCGCCGCGCGAGATCGCGTAATGTGGCGATTAGCAAATAATAACGGGGCCAAGGTTACTACGAGCGCGTTGCGTCGCGTTCGCCGTTTGCCGCAAAACAATGAGGCCTCACGCAGGCCGGCAACGAGGAAAAAAAGAAAAAAAGGAGAAGGAAGGAGAGAGAGAGAGAGAGAGAGAGAGAGAGAGAGAGAGAGGGAGGGAGGGAGAGGGAGGGAGAGGAATGTTAATTCGCCGCGCGCGAGACCATTGTTCCTCGCGTTTGGCCGGCTCGCGACCTTGGCTTTTCCACTTCGTTTCCACGAAGCGACGTTCACGGATGCATCTTGGTACGTTTCCGCTTCTCACGGCTGCGCTCGGCGATCGATATCGCGCTACGCGATATCGTGCCCGGATGCAGGAATTAAGGTTTCATTATGCATTTATGCACGTTTACCGCGCCGCACGGCTATTTGCCCGGTGCGCAGGCAAGTTTGACCCGTCATCTGACGAGCCGTCGAATAATTAATTCGTTACGATCGAGCGCCGCCGCGAGCGTTAGCCGGCGACGTCATCGGTTAATATTTGTGCAAAAATTTTATAAACGCGCCATGAATATTCCAGGTTTACGGGCGGTAAATTGGATTTTGCCATTTGTCCGCAACGGCCAGCGACAAATCATTTCTGCGGCAACCGCATTTCCAGATTGCGTAATTCGCACGTGCAAAATGAACATGTACTAATTATCCGGACGTCCCTGTTAATCGCGCTGTCTTGCGTGAGGGATTGCTCTTATGATCGATCGCCCGGTCTGTTGATTTATGATCGATCTCGCGCGGCAATAGCGATCTTGCATCTCGACTGCTACCTGACGACGATCTCTCTCTCTCTCTCTCTCTCGTTCTCTTTGCTCTCTTCTTCGCGGACGACGGTAATAGTTGTCGTTGTCGTGATACACGCGTTACGTATGAATATCGCGCGACAAAACAACTGGATAAACGCATTTCCGACTTTCGCGTCGTGCTTTGGGCGTTCAAAGTCATCTATTCCGGCGAATATGGTCAGGAACGTGACCTGCTCTTACAGCCCGGCGTCTTGCTCCCTGCACTCCCTGCTCCCGCTCACGCGACCTCAGGTCCTCCAAGTTCCTTCGGATGAGCATCGATGTTCGATTCTATTCGCGATCGGGCGAGCAGCCGGAACAAATCCCGCCGTCCCCTCCCGCCGTCGAGGTTCGGCGTTGCTTTCCGTCATCGGAAAGTTGGCGGGATTCGTCGATCGTGTCGTGTAATAGCGGCATGCGAGGTTTCGCGGGACGTTTCCGATCCCTCGGATCGACCGAATGGATCCCGCGAATTTTCACGGAGAATGAACTGGCCGCGAGATGCTATCGTTTCCTCGCACCTGGCAAAACGGCGTCCAGGGTTAAGCAAGCGTGGTCAGCGTGTTTCTTTCAACCGCCTATCAACAGCTGCGGAGGCAATTAAACGGCATTAGCCGGCAAGGGAAGAGAAGAGAAGAGGAAAACAGGAGAGGCGGGAAAAAAGGAAAACGCTCGTTGCAAGTCCGGTGGGGGATCGGCGGGGGATCGGCAGCGGGAGGAGACGACGGTACAGTGGACTCGTGTCAGATGTTAATTAAGGCCAAGGAGCGGAAAACGCTGGTCTCTCCCGCGGAGGGTGTCGCAAGCCGAGAAATGGCCGGTCTTTTCCGCCCCACTACCCGCCGTCGCCGTCGCCGTCGCCGTCGCCGTCGCCGCTACGTTGCTGGCGACGTATAGGTCGCCTCCTGGGAGAGCGTGTGCCGGGATTTTTATCCTGCGGGAGTTACGAGTGCCTTTACAGTCTACCGGTTGTCCGTCGTTACGAGGCGGCCTGTGCTCGGATCGCGGTTGCCGCTCGGTTGGGCCCCTCGGCCCCTCGGCCCCTCGGTCCGGCCCAAGTCCAGCTCGGTCGCCTGGCGGTGGGGAATAAAAAAACGAAGGCAGGTCAGGGAAGGCACCGCGGAACGATTGCGTAACGGAAGTCGATGCTCCGATGCGGAGTTTTCGGCTTCCAGCCGGATGCGCGGACATGGCGCGGGACGGACCCTCGCGTAATCGGTTTAATGTTGTAACGCCGATGATCGAGCGCGAGCGGCGATTCAATGCCACGTACGAAGGGAACGCTACGGGATGATTAATGCGGCGATGGCGGGATTTATATCGGACAAGCCGCGCTTGTACCGCGTCGCGTTTTAACGGTACGCTAAAAAGAGGATTTTTAACCGTAACGCCCGTTTGATTAATCGCGTCGACCGCTGCGTCGATAAAGACGTCGCAGCGTGAGAGCGACCGGGCGATCGGTTTGATTTAGGATCCGCATCCCGCATCTGGCGCGGCCTTCATTTCAAGTGCATCCCGAGTGTCAAGTGTGTCACATGATACACATCGCGGCCTGATTAACGACAACAAGCGCGGCGTTACGGCGCGCTCGGCGTAACGAGTTACTTATTAACTTGTCGAAATCATAATTAGCGGTGCATCATAATTGCCGGTCGGATTATCGAGCGGCCTCGCGACGCCGCTCCGCGTCGGCAATCCTCATCGTCAGATCGCTCATCTCGTCTTGCGAAAGCGTCTCCGCGAAGCGTCTTCTGCGGCGATCACTCGGCCAGGCAACCGCCGCGCCATGAAAATCGAACGAGAATCTCCCCCTGGTCCCCCGCGAGCCCTGCGATCGCTGTGGCGGAGTAACGGCGATCCGAGTATAGGACGATAAACTCTCGAGCAGACAACAGGACGCGGTGCAAAATGCCAACAGCTCCGTCGGCGATCTCTGACGCAAGATTTCCCTCTCTGCCGCCGTCTCTCTCGCGCTCGCGCTCGCCCCTCTCGCTCGCACTTTCGATCCCGCCACGCGTACGTGCGCTGCAATCTCAGCCAGCGATTCGGGACGAACCTTTTTTACGTGGGATCTTTAGACCTCTAAACGACCGCGCTTTTTCTTCCCGATTCGAAAGTAATGTCTCACGCGAGTGTGCTGCACGAGCGTTCTAAATTATCATTAAAACGTCACGTTTCGTATTTGATACGCGTCTGTCTCTCTCTCTCTCTCTCTCTCTCTCTCTCTCTCTCTCTCTCTCTCTCTCTCTCTCTTTCTGCCTCTCGGCGGGACGACTCTCTCAAATGTCAGTGGCATCGGGATTCGGATTCCACGTGGCAGCGCTCCTCGCGCGTTACGGCCCGCGAGAACGAATTCAATCCGCGGCTCTCCCCGAGGAAACGTCCGTCTCTGAGAGCAGGTGCCGGGAATATTACCGGTGACGTCGTTCCTGAGAATTGAAGCGCCCGCGGCCGCGGCCGCGGCTGCGGCTGCGGCTCGCGGCGCCCCGCCAGGAAAAGCACGTACGGGGCGCGAGCGGGCAACCATGTCGCCGGGGTTCCTTGACTCCCGCATCCTCGTCGGTGATTTTTCCGGCGGCAGGCAACGTTCGCTGTATTTGACTTGGTAATGCCAACAGTACGAGACTTGGTCCCGCACGGCCACTCGTTTCTCTCTCTCTCTCTCTCTGTGTGTGTGTCTCTTTTTCTTCCTCTCGCTTGCCGCTGCGCCCACACGTAGTCGTAGGTCCTGACACCGTCTTCTTATCCTAGGACAAGCGCGTCGCGCTCGAGGAAGTCGCGAAGACGATGGCGATGGTTTTGATATCCCGCGAAATGGCGCGTTCCTTCGCATTTTCCATCCACGAGTTTCCCGTTTCCACGGGATAACCCGGATTACCCGCAATCGCAATCGCGGCTCCTTCATCCCGGGCTTTCTCGTTCGGTCTTTCTTCCTTCTCCCTCTCGTTCCGGCCGGATCGCTCGCTCTCGTTGCTGCCCGGTTTGTACACTGACCTTCCGCAAGGTCTTATCTGCCGCCGTGGAAACGCTATGAGCGGAACTTTACGCGGGCGTTACACTTGGACGATCTTTGCCGTCGAATCGTCGCCGATCGTCGCGCGCGTGCGCGCGCATTTTACGAGCGCGATGCGGATGCTGTCGCGTCCCTGGATCTGCCGGAAATTGAATATCCGAGATAACGCGGCAAGAGTTGGCGAGTTTATCACGCCGTAACGCGATACCGAGGTCCCGACTCGGCACTCACGCGAGTAATTGTGATGGCGCACCGATTCGTATTAAGTTGCTGTCGTCTTGTCCGCTTCACGATCGATCGATCGATCGGCTTTCGACTTTGGCCGCCACTCTGGCGCTCAACAACGCTCGACGCGCCGTTCCCGGCGTTCCGATATATCGATCGATTAAAGTCCGCCGCAATCTCGGTCGCCGACTAATTATCCCCCGGACTCGAGGGTGCTCGAGATCTAACAAAGCTCGCTGAATATTCATGCGCACGCTATTTTACAAAAATGACGCGCTCGATGAGCGCGATGCTGACGAACGGGTCGCCATCAAATACGGCAGCGGATTGCGGCCGCGTAACGTCGTTGTAAAATCACCAACGCCGATCGCTCACCATGTGTCTTTTCGGAGAGACATTTGTCGCTGGCGAAAGGAGGAAGTGCGACGAGGCTCGTCGTCGTTTCGAGGACAATGGAGGAGAGATGCCATGCAAGGGAGCGAGCGAGAGAGGGAGCTATGCTCCGTTGTCTCCGGCATGCAGTATTTCGACGAGGGGGTACACCGATGAGCTCCTGTTACTTTTACCGGCCTTGCTTGAGCATGACGCTTAAGTAAACTTCGCTTTAGCCGACGATGCGTTTCATCGGCTCAGAAGTGCACGGAAACTTCTTCCGTGTTGAATGTCCCCGCTCGAGTATCAGCCGCGAGCGTTAAGGAAATCGCGTCCGAAAGGCATCCTCGCAAGTTTATTCCGTTTCCGCTCGGTGTTTATCGGAAGCCTTTTAGCGCTGATAACGAAGATCGATCAAATCGAATAAACGGACGTCGTAACGGCCGCAATAAGAAAGTACCGTTGTCCCGATGAGCTTGTACAGCGATGGCAGCTACGTCTCGAATCTCGAATAATGGAGGAATAACGAGCAAGAGAGAGAAGACCTCGAGATCTTGCACGAAGTTACAACAGTGTCCTTTTTGTAACGCGATGGACGCGGGATCAGCTGGCCGGCCGTTAGTTTATTGTCACGTTGCGCTATGAAAGTATCGCAGTGATGGCTGCTCGCTGGCGCGGAGCCTTCAAGGTCAGCGCAATCATCCCCATCGTTCGCTCGTGCGAGTCCGAATTTTTCTCGCAAATGCGGAATACGCGAACCTAGCCTATCATTGCTACTCGCGCACGATCCCCCTCCCCCTCCCCCTCCCCCTCCCGCTCTTCCCCGGTGTACATGAATTTATGCGGCAAAGGTAGAAACGAGGCGATCCAACGCGGCTCGATTTTACGTTTGATAACGATCTAACGGATGCGCCGCGCTCGCCTTAATGCGGTATCTGTCACGATCGCTATCGCCGGTTAACAAGCGAGCGCATCGCGGATTTACATATCCAACCTTTTACGCTCTTAGGTTATTGCGTAATCGTCGTGGCGAGCGCTCGTAAAACACGCGATCTGCGGCAATAACGTCATTTTTCCCGATTGTCCGGCTCGGCGCAATGACCGGACGGGTTTCCAGCTTACGAGTCCGCGAATGTGTCTCAGACTGGCTCGTTTCGGGTCAGCCTGATCAAACGCCGACACGATAAAACGCCAAAATAAAACTCCAAGATGCTCCAGATCGAGGACGCCGTCAACCAGGCGTTCGCGTTTGTGCTGCAAGCCGCCTCGAGCCACCAAGAGCGCAAAAATAATATCGTTCGCAAGTCCGGGGTTAGGGGTTTACGATAATTTCAAAGCGGTATAGTCGCCGCGACGCGTCGCGTTCTCTGTCTGTCTCGTGTTCGGCGGGATACTCGAGGGATACTCGCGGGATACTAGTTCCCGGAAAACGCTCCCGCTTACCAGAAAAAATCTCATTTACCCGAGAGGTGCTACCGAGAGGTGGTGCACTCGAGGGATCATCCGGTCGCATCGCGCAGCCTCGCCGGCAACCTCGCCGAAACTCGCCGACCGGACTGTACAGGCTCATGCAAGCTCGGACACGTTTTCCTAACTTCCTCCCTCGCCCCGCCGCTGCCTCGCAACGACAAAAGAAAAAGACTCCACGACTCCACGACTCTGCGCGATTCGGCGCCGAATCGGTACGCAGTCGTTGCACCGTGCGCAGCGCGCGACTTTTTGCATAATTTCTCTCTCTCTCCCTCTCCCTGTTTCTCTCTCTCTCTCTCTCTCTCTCTCTCTCTCTCTCTCTCTCTCTCTCTCTCTCGGAAATCTTTGCATAACCGCGGATCGCATCCAGATGTGGGCACCACTTAGCGGACTACGACGTAATATTTATAGACCTGCCTGGACCCCTTTCCCCGAGGTCAAGCTCCGTTACGGCGTTCTTATTTAAATACGAGATCGCCGGTCTCTGGCGTTTTCGAAAATTAATTTGCGTTACCGTGGCTGGAGCTAAAATCAACGGTATCGGAAGGAGAACCATAAAGGGAAAGAAGGATCGGCTTTTTTCGACACTTTTATCAAATTTTACCTGACCAATCGTCCAACGGATTTATCTTGCACCTGCGAATTCGCGATACGCGATAGTCCTTTATGAACGGAACGAGGAACGAAATTTATTACGCGAGGAGAGAAGGGATCGGGTTAAACGATTGCCGAGGAGGACGCAATTCTGTCCGTCCGTTTATTCGCATAAACGAAGCTACATCGTGCAATGCCTATTTCTACAAAGAAATTCTTTTTTCTTGCGACGTGTTTAGAATTTTGCAGTCGCTTCTCGGCCACGCTCGACGATTCTCCCGAGTTTACGACGATGCGTCTCAGTTTGTTATGGTCAGAACTGTTGGCAGGGAGTGTACCGGGTCGTGCAGGCTGGGACACGTTTTCCTAACCTCCCTTGCCCCGTGCTCCCTCCTCCTCCTCCTCCTCCCTCTTGCCCCCTCGTCCTTCCACGCCACCGCCGCGTCCTCCTCCTCGACCACCCTCTCCTCCCTCCTGACCCCTTCTTTTTGCCGTCCCTTTTCCTTCTGCGTCCCTCTCTTTATCTCCTCGCGGAGTGCAACGATGACGGTGGGACCGGAGGGACGGGAGGGCAGGCAGGTCCGTACAAGAAGGAGACGGGCGAAGGAGGCTGGAGCGAGCGAGCGTATAACGACACCCTCCGTCCCTCTTTGCACACCATCCCCGGGTACCACGTCCTCTCCCTCTTCCTCTCCCTCTCTCTCTCTCTCTCTCTCTCTCTCTCTCTCTTTCTCTCTCTCTCTCTCTCTCTCTCCCTTCTCCCCTCTCGCCCCCACGGAACAGTGGACGAGCGGAGCATTATAACTCGGGCCGCCCCTCTCTCCTTCGCTGCGCGCAGCCTTTCTTTCCCTGCCGCCGCCGCCGCCGCCGACGCCGCCGCCGCCGCCTTCCCCTTCTCCTCCCCCCTCGCCCCTCGCCCTTCCACCCCTTTCGTCCGTCCGTCTGTCCGTCCGTCCGTCCGTCCGTCCGTCCGTCCGTCCGTCCCTCGAGTCACTCTTGCCCCCCCCCYCCCCSCCCCTCTCTTCCTGCACGAACTCCTCTCACCCTCTCCTGTCCTCTCCGCTGCTGCATCACGACGAGATGCAGGGACACGCGGCTCCGCTTCTCGCGAGTAAAACCGTCCTTGATCCCCGGGCCACGCTCCATACGATACGAGAGAGGCATGGAGAGGCTCCTCTACTACTCCGACTCTCCCTCTTGTTCAGCACGTGGTCACCACTGACGTCACGAGGCGCACTGTTCGACCGCGAGAGCATCGTCACGAAGAGAGGCTTAAGCCGGTTCCATATCGCGCGGTCCGCTCTTGGCTGCTATGCGTGAATGCTTTCGGAAACGCTCGGGACGAAGCGGTCGTTCAGTCGATGCAATCGATCGCGTAAGGCGACGAAGGCGAAGGCGAAGGCGAAGGCGAGCTTATTAATCGATTTTTGAAGAAGAGACGCCGCGGAAAGGCGTTCTTTCAATTTAGCACGCACGTGTTCCGAGAGCGAAGCTCTCTGCCCGTAGACGCAGACTCCATAACGATGGAAGGCGCTGTGGATGTGGATCCGACATTAGGATGTGGATACCGAGCACGATGCGCGTCGCTACATACATGTGCACACTGTCTGTCACTGGAGGATGCGTATCGTTACGTGATCTTCGGTGTGTTGTTACACGCGCAACCGATAATTATCCCAACAGCGTAATGGCAAATAATTCCTCGCGGTGACGCGCCTCCGCGAAGTGAGTCGTTGTGATGATCGTCGGTGGGATTTTTTTTCGCGCGCGCGGGGAGAATTACGTGTAATAATCGGAGCGCTTTACGTAATGCGCGCGAAATGGCCGGCAGTCCGCCGGTTAATTCACCCTGGCTGACACTCGAGCGATATTCAATATTTGTGTCGCACGGGACAGAGTAAGTTTTAGTTGCAAATCCCGTGGATATCGTTCAGCCTCGTGTTACATTACATACGGGGATCAATGATAACGCGCTGGGCGCAAGCTGGCGCGTTTTATGAGATGTTTGATTACTTTCCGTATCAGCGAAGCTCTGTTTGTGTGCATAGCGCGTGTCAGTTTCGCCTCGATATTATCGGATCACTGGATATACGCGGCTATCTTTGGTGCGTCTCTCTATTCGCATCCTCAAATTATCTCTTCCTGGAACCACTGACCGTGCGGGACCGACTTTCGATCTTTCCTTCCATCTTCGACACGTGCTCGTGCCTGACGTCATCGTGTCGTCAGGTAATCTCCGGAGATGCCTCGCGTTCACGTTCACGTGGATCTACCCTTTGTCGCAGAGGGTTGCCGAGCCAAGCTCGAGTTGATCCTCCGAGTTGATCCGAGTCGATTTACTATTTATTAGCGTAACCCGTACGAGGATCATCCTGTAGGATGATCTCATTTTTTAATAAAACGGGTAAACGAACGCGCCTTTCGTCCCCCGCCCTTTCGTCGGATTTACTTCGAGAGGCAACGTCGCGAGCGCGCGATCTGCATTCAGCCGTCGACCTTCGCGATCCGGCGTGAAACATGCTCGAGATGCGAGAGCAGGTTGACGGAAGCGGGACAAAAATCGTTGGAGATTCCGGAAAACGAGGATCTTTCGATCGCGACGCGACGCGCCCGATCGAGCTCGCTTGTTGTTGCGGCGCGCGAAGAGCCGCCAGGAATGACGAAATGCGGCTTGATGCAACACACCCTTCGGTCATATAAACCGTGCCAGGTGTTCGCGTGTGGGAAAGGCAAATTACAGCCGGCGCTCATTGACAATAATTTATTTCCATATCCCTCCGTATATCGTTTGCGTTACGCGCATTAACGGCCAGTAAATTATCGTTAAACCTCTTTCGCGCCGTATCGATTAATCCCGGCGAATCGAACTCCTCGCGAAGGAATCGATACGCTTCCTTCGATGCGCGATAATTACTTATTTAAATCACCGTTCGGCAAATGAGCCAATTAAATGCGAAATTAATTTCGTTACGCGCGTTGCATCCATCATCCCTCCCTCCCTCCCTCCTTCTCGCCGAGTTACGCACAACTCGGCGGGGCGTGTTGCCGTCGAATATTTATTTGTTTCCAACTCGTCCCGATCTTTGTCCGGTGTATCCGCGAGCGCGCGAATATGCTTGCTTAACAGTTCATTGTGCCCGGCTCTCGGTCATATTAATCACACCCGTCCCGAGTATACACCGCGTTGATACGCGACTTCGCCATAATAGCGATATTATTACAGCAAATATTTACCTCCGCGCGCTCTCTCTCTCTCTCTCTCTCTCTCTCTCTCTCGCTCTCGCTCTCGCCGCGGCGGCATCAATCTTGAAAATCCCGAACATCTCTCGCACCGTGGCCGGTGCCGGAGTAAACGGCGTGGCGAGGCGAGCGCGAGACAGTAACGGTACCGGAGGTAATTTATTCCCGCTCGATGCTGGAAAGCCGCTCGCGTAGTACGCGCGATCATCGGAGATGCACGCGTCCTCGCAGCAGCCGCGGTCCCGCGTGTCTAACTTTCTCCAAGGCCTTCTTCGATCGCAACGCGCTCTTGCCGCGCCGCAGGCGCGTCCTCTGCTTCGCATAAAAGCGCGCCCGGAATAATAATACGACATATACGCGATAACGCTAAACGAGCGACCTCGCGCGCGCGCGCGCGCGCGAAGATGAATCCGCAGCGATCTAGCTGACGCCATGTCCGACACCTCGCTGGTTCGTGCGGAATCGAGTGCATATTCATGCACAGCCGTTGTTGTTTACGGCCGAATTAGCGATCGAGCTTGCGACGCGCGATGCTGACATCGATTTTCGATGATTCGCCGAAAAGCGGGGAAAGTAATCATAATTCATTCGACGATCATGGAGCAGCGATCGCGACAAGTCCAGTCCACTCGATGGTTGTCATAGATGAAGCTGCACCGCAGTCGCAGCTCGCACGAAGTCCCATTGAAACGAATTAATTCAATGATGGAGTTCTCTCTCTCTCTCTCTCTCTCTCTCTCTGCTGGAAAGTCGGCTGTCCTTGCGCCGTCCGTTCTAATCGAACCGCATCGAAATCCTTGATCGCGTGGGCGTGGGGGAGGGTGGCGGAGTCGTTCGCGGTTTTGCGAGGAATGCTCGGGTCGAGCATGACTTGGACGCGTTTCTCTCGTCTCGCGCGGAGAGCCAACAAGTCCTCGCTCTGCCAAAGTATCACCTAAACAAAGGCTCGGATCGGCGGTACGCGTGCGTATTGCGTTATGGGTTTATAGCTCGGCACGATGGTGGCGCGTACGGAGCGTACATGAGAAAACATGTATATAGGCGAGCCTTAGAGATTGTAGACTTGGTGTTAGGGAGCCCAAGGCCAACACCTGCATCATACCCCACCATCGATACCCCAACACCGACGCCTGGTGTACGCGCTGCCCCGGACAGAACTGTACCAATACCAGCTCGCTCTTAACTACCATTAGATATACCGGCACTTTGTCCCTCTTTTTCTTTTTCTTCCTCTTCTTCTTCCTCTTCTTCTTCTTTCTCCTCGTTCCCTTCTCGCCCCGTCGAGAGCCGCGCCGGTACGACGGCGAGAACCAGACAATTTATGGTTTCATCCCGGCAAGTTAGATAGCGTTGGAAGCTACCTATCGATAACGAGAGCCGCTCGTGCGAACAATAAATTTGTAAATGGATATTAGAGCAGCGCCGTTAGGCGCGATACACGAGCGATATATCGAGATTGCTTATTAAAAGTACGTTCATCGTTGCGGGATTACTTTCTCCCCCACTCTTACGCGCCGAGGAGTTGAGTTTGAGCGAGTTTGAGCAGCAGCTTCCAGGAAGCTGGGATGAGACTGTATAAGGAAACGAATCACCTCGGGAAATAACTGTAACGCACGTTTGCTCCGTTAATCGTCCAACGTGAATTTTTCGATCGCCGAGAGCGCCGTACGTACGCTACATTAGAGCTTCCTCGGGGTTGCGAGGTAAACGCGGCTCCTTATGTCGGCTCTATGAAATCCTCGGCGTCCGTTTGCGCATTAAGAAAGGAAGCCTCTCGTGGCCAAGCTTGTCCAAGCTATCACAATGGCTCTTAAATCAATATTTGCTCCTTGGAAAATTACGGAAAGTATCAGTTTGGGACTGCTGTGCTCAATAGTCGTTAAACCATCTCCAGAATCCTTGACGAGTCTTCCTACCCGGGTCGCAAAGTCCCCGATGAACAGGAATCGTATGGTTCCCAATCGATCCAGGATTGACCAGGTTTCGGCGTAGCGAGATTTCTTCTACCTGCGTGGAACGGCACGTAACCGCTTCAGCAATAGTGTTTTCCCTTTCGCTTCCTACGCATCTCGGACGGACGCGGAAGGCGAGGGACAGCGAGAAAAAGCGAAAAAGGGGGGTGCTCGCATGCACTCACCGGACACGATGCCAACAGAGAGAAAGAAAGATACAGAGAGAGAGAGAGAGAGAGAGAGAGAGAGAGAGAGAGAGAGAGAGAGAGAGTGGCATCGGAGGCTGACTGGCGCGGCCTGTCCTACACTTTATAGTGCAATATGTTACGAGCAGTCTGCAGCGTGGGCCGACGTATCTGGCCAGTTGTCCCGAGCTGGACCCACGTCCTCTCCTCGTGGGCCTGCTCGGTCCAGCTTCGCGGTAGCACAAGCACTCCGGTTCCAGTTGACCAGTTTCTCTCCGAGCAGTCTCGCCGTCGTCGCCGTTCAGAGCCGCAGCTTGGCTGGCTAGCTGATCGAGTTGGCGTTCGCCAGCCGAGCAAGCGGCCAGCCAGTCAACCGGCCACGCTCGCGATGGCATTGATGCGGTTCACCGAACGGCGAAAGTAATGCACCGTGCATACGCGCATGTACGGACACACACGCGCGCGCGCGCGCGCGCGCGCGTGCACCGATTGTCAGCGACCGATGCACGCTGCGCGCACCGCCGCTAATCTGTCTCGCGTATGCACGGCAGCACGCGCCACCGGCTGGTTTCTAGGTTACTACGAATGCGTAAAGACGACGACGACGACAACAACATTTACAACGTGACGGAGACGCCGAGGCACCGCCTTTCGCCGTCGAGCGCAGTCTTCGCCCCGCTCCACGCGTCTCTCGCCTGTCTCCTCGCTCACTCGGGGGATTTTTCCCGAGGTCGCCGTGGAAGCAACCGAACCGGTGGCGGGCGAGGCTGTTCTCTGCAGCGGAAAATCGCGTGTGATACTCCCTGCGAGCGAGCGAGCGAGCGATCTCGAAGGTCCGCCACGGAAAGCTGATGTTCCGTTGGCGCAGTCGCGCGATCAGATCGACGTTAGATCGGAACGTTGCATAACGTGACATTACACCTCAGCTATGACGACGACGACAACGATAATAACGGCATTGATAGCTATTATCTCTACAGCTATTAACTAATTCTCGCATTGCGTAATCACGTTATTATTAATCATCCACTGTCATCGCTCAGCGTTCATGAACGGGCGACGTTACGCGATCCGATCGAATCACAATCATGCAAATAGCGTAACGAGCCATTACCTCATTCACCGCGACGAAGCCAACCAGCCGGTCTCGACGCGAGCCGGTCGCGTAACGCTATATCCGCGTGACAAATTATCGCGCCTCGATCAGGAAAACACTAAAGAAGTCGCGCAGGAGAGACGCGTGAATCTCGCGGACACTAGGAAGCGATACGACCACCTCGTCAAGGACGTGGACCGAAATGCCGTATCGAGCGAACTCCGGATCTCCATGTCGAACCGGGCTGTCGTTCGTTGGCGTGCTGCCGCGATATCGACCGCTCGTAGCCTTCCCATTAATAATTCCGGTCAGATCGCATCGTTGCGCGTGAACGACGACGACAACGACCTATGTAAATCGCAACCGGTCCTAAGCGCGGGCGCGAGCGCGAGCGGTGCACGGCGCAGTCCTACGCTCGCGGACAGCTCCGCGAGACATTTCGTAATAATTCCGCGCCGCGTGCGCGCTCATGCGTGTCGCGACCTGGATCTTTCCTCCCTTTCCGCGCTAAATCCCCCCGCGGAGTAAACGCTTTCGATGTTTGAACGCGCGATGTTAAACAAGCGCGAAGCGAGCGTGAAAACGATTCGGAGATCTCACCGAGGCTTCTGCCTTCGACTTTGTAAAGTCGGAGAGACAGATAGAGAGAGAGAGAGAGAGAGAGAGGGAGAGTGACGTTCTAGCGATACGCATGTTTCGAAGGTGATGATAACGAATCGATGGGTAACTCGCAGCATTGCAACGCGATGTTTTTCTATTGTATATCGTGATCGCGAGTCAACGAGGACGAAAAATCTTGCTAATATGTATCACAGAAAGAGAGAGAGAGAGAGAGAGAGAGAGAGAGAGAGAGAGAGAGGGTCTTTGAATCAAGTGATACAACAACAAGGCGTTAATATCCATATCGAATATCGTATCGGTTAACAATAATTATTCAGTTCGTTGCACATTCGATAAACGACTGGATGGATCCTGATATTTATTGATATGAAAGCGCAATCTTTGGAGCAACTTTCGCACATCGGAACAACATGGAGTCGCGATTATCGCAACGAGTATTGATATTGCAGGAAGTACAGCGGAACACTTGCAGGGCTCGTTTAATAAAAGAGCAACGTTCTCAGCGACGTTACCTCTTGAGTTATCGTGCAGGAAGAGACGCGGATGCTTCTAGCGAGACGGTGCACAAAATAAATAACGCTCCTCCCGATACCTGCAACTCGCGGCGAGATCGCGCCGCGAACAGTAGTCCATTAAATGCGCGTCAGTCGCGCATGCGGCAGAATTCATCAATCGGAAATAGAATGCTACGTAATTTGCAAAGTCGTTAACACTAGTAGTCGGAGCAATTATAACGGGACGCCTCGCTCCGCGCGATCAATCCTTCGATTAGCGCGCTCGCCGCTCGCTCGCTCGCTCGCGCGCGCGCAGCGTGTAGCATTAATTGGATTACGAGCTATCGATTCGACGGCTAATACGATCCCCGGTCGCGGGATCGTCGCCGTTGCCGAGAAATGCCGCTCCTTCACCTGCTCCCAGCCGGCATTATCGTGCACGCTAACAAATTGTTTCTGCATATTAAGAGCCCCGTAATCGCCATAATCCCGGCCAGCAGTTGTAAACGAGTCGCGAAAAAGAAGCATCGGACCGCGTGCTACCGTTTCCACAGCCACTAATCGTACGTCAGCCGGTTCGAGAAAGGGAAAGAGAGACCGAGAAAGCCACGGGGCAGCGAAAACAGAATCTCCGATTCGTTTTTCTATTACGCGTAGGATCTTTTACGCGTATCTCCCGCCCTTTCCCCGCTAAAGCGCGTCTTCTACGTGTGCCCCGGTGTGCTCCTCGCCGATGCATCCGTGTGCACGCGCGAGCGCGCGCGCATATTCGTGTCTTGGGTTACGACAGAGTAGGCCCGTTATCGGGGCCTGCTGATTGCCTTTGAACAAAGAGGGCCTCTGCCTCGCGGCGAACACCGGACGAGGAGCGCGATAGAACGAGAGGAAAAGAGTAACACGAGGAGATTGTTCGTGATGAGGTGGTTAGACTGGTTCACGCACTTGTGTGCGTGCTGGAAACACGGTCCCCGGTGTGCGTCTTAAACTGCATGCGCTCGCGCGGCCAAGGGGAGAGACCTCTCCGTCTCCCTCCGTCTCTGTTCCTCCGTCACTTTGCCTATTTTCTCGCTCGGACCAATGCCGTCGCCTCCCCTCCCCGTGTCCTCCCTCTGCACTCCTGCCACCCCTCCCCTCCTTCCTCTCTCTCCCCGTTCCGCTCGCGCTCCCCTTTCTCTGTCTCACGGCGGTCGTCGCTCTCTCTTCCACCCTCGCCTCTTCGTCCCTCCCGTTGATTCGTTCGTTCGGCTGAACTTGTTCCTGGGCAGCGCGATGGCGAGCGCGGAGATTGAACGCGCTCGGGCGACGCGACGGCGGCGGGGTGTTTGCGGTGTTAAATAGCCGTGCTGCCCCGCATGCAGCAGTAATAGTTTTAATAGTAGTAGTAGTAGTAGTAGTAGCAGTAGTAGTAGTAATAGTAGTAGTAGCAATGGTAACGGATGGTGGGCAGAAAAAGGGTGAAAGTCGTTGGAAAATCGCATCGACTCTTTCTCCTGGTCGCGCTCGGTGTATCGCCGAGAGAGGGAGAACAGGTGCGGGAGTGTGCCGATAGCGGCACAGATAGCGGCTGGCTATCTAAGCGAGCGCGCGTGGAAGAAAATAAAATTCAGATACAAAACGAATACCCGCGCGCTCGCGCGCGCGAGTACTGTTACAAGCGCCGGAGCAGAGGAAACCGGCGATCTTTTCACTGCCGCAATTTGCGGTTACGCAACAAGCGCAGCAGTCCGTGCGCTCCCTGCTTCCTCGCCTCTCTCGCCCCTCCACCGACCCCCCCCCCGCCCCCGCCCCCTGCCGCGCGCACACCCTTCGGAGATAATTCATTTATCTGGCGCGCGCGCGCGCGCGCGCGTATTGGTGACGTGTTCGGGACTCTCGCTGCTAATCTCTCTTGGATGCTGATCCGTCCGCTTCTCTAGTCCTCGCGTTTTTCACGCGAGCGAGCGAGCGAGCGAGCTGCGATGGGCGAGACGGCTTCGCAATGCCCTCCTCCTCCTCCTCCTCTTTGTCGTCGGCGTGTCGTTAGAAGCGCGCGCTTCGCGCGCAATCGCCGACATGACGCAACGTCCAAAGCGAGTTCAGTTGTTCCGTAATGCGCGCTTTTGTTCCGCGGTGTACTTACGATTTGACGCGAGGTCGTGTGGCAGACCAAAGCGAGGAGAGAACTCACGACGATGGTGTGCGCTCGCACACTCGCCCGTGGTTCGTCCTGAAGGTGTTAATGCGTGTGGAGGCGGGTTTGTTGGGCTCTTGCTGCTCTGCTCGCCCCTCTCTCTCTCTCACTCTCTCTCTCTCTCTCTTGATGCTCCTCTCTTGCCATCTCCTTCCTCTTGGTCTCCTTGTCTCGCTCTCGCTGGCACTGGTTTGTTTTGGTTCATCGAGTGCCACGCACGTCGCGCGTGTGTGTGGACTGCCAAGTGTGCGCGATGCGTGTGACACGCATGTGAGGAGGAGGCGCACTACGTGTGCGCGCGGATAACAGCGAGCGCGCGCGCACGCACGCACGCACGCATGCACGCACGCCGCGGATAATGTTAACAGCCGTTAGTAAGACATGCGCGAGCCCGATTCCCCGCTGGAAATTATTGTCTTGGCCATCGCGACGCGGCGGGATCGTGATGTCTCGTCTCACGGACATATTTAGCCGTCACGTGGTATCCGCTGAATAATTTTTGATCGCTGGCTAATATCGGTGGCGATTGATCGGGCGTCGATCGATTAATTATTCGTACCCCGTAACAGTGTCGATGCTTCGGCAGTACCGTCGTCTATTTGCTCTTGCTCTCTGCGTACGCTCGCCTCGCCACTTCCGCGTACGGCCGCTACCATCGTATCTGTTTAAGCTAACTTTATCGGGGGATTATCTGCTTTCGCGGTGCCTTCAGTAAATTACCAGCAGCTACGAGATCCACTTGTTTCTTGTCTACACCGACACCGGCGAGATAGAGACGGCTCCGTCTCTATCGAGTCGCTGCGCTGCGCTCGCGCGCCTTTCTTTGCCTCCTTACGCCCGCGCTTCCATGAACTTGAACTCGTCCGAGGCGGTACGAATTCATCGTCGTCGTCCTCGTCCTCTTCTTCTCTTTCACTCCCTTTTTTCCCCTCTTTCCTTCTTTTTTTTCTTTTCTTTTTTTCTTTTTCCACCCATCCTTTCCTCCGGCTCACAAAGCACACAATAGCACCCGGCCGATGCCACTGGCGGTTATGGATGAACGGTAGCGAACGAGAGACGACAGTCAGCAAGAAGAGGCAGAAAAAGGGGAGGACGGTGAGGCGACCTGCGGTAAATCGTCCGACAACCAGAATCCTCAAGCGGCTACGTCGGCAGTGACGCAGTTACGGCCGGCGCAGCGACGGGACGCGATTATGCTACTAATTTAAGCCGTTTTCTTTCAGCGAGACCGTAGCCGTAGCACCGGTTTCACCGAACGAAGTCTTCGTCCTCGTCTACCCCTCGCCGATCTCACGTCTCGGCATCGGGGCATTTCGGCGATTGCGGACAGTCGCGGACCTTCCCGTTCGGAATGATGGATTTTCATTTCCTGGTCCCGAGACGCGTAGAATCTCATCTGATCTGCGTGATCTGTGAAATCGGATTATCGAGCTGCAGCCACGCGCTGGCAGCCGGACGGCGGCAGGCGTAAGAATCTCTCGTAGACAAACAAGTATCTGGAAAATCCTGTTTTTCACTTCCACTCTCGCCTCGGCCGAGATAAGAGCATATCGATTCGACGGAACGAATCCCTCGTGTTGGCGGCGAAGTCGTTCGCCTGCAAAGTCCTGGAAGACGACGCTGAAATCAAGGCGCGCCGTAATAATCGGGTTCCTTGAACCGACCGCGCCGCGCCGTAAGGTAGCCGTCGCGAATGCTGCTGCCGCTGCTGCTGCTGCTGCTGCTGATGTTGCTGTTGCAATTCGGTTCCGTGAATCCCGAGACCAGTTTAATCCGCGTCGGGTCCGTCCAATCTTCCTCGGCCGGCACTTCCTTGAACCGGAGAATGAGTTGTCAGTAGCGCCTTCACGTCGCGGCGCTAACGCGCCGGTAAGTGGGTGCGCGCGCGCGCGCGCGCACGCGCGTGCATGCACGAGCACCGAGTAGCATCAGGGTTTCTTCCTACGATGGCCATCGGCCATGATCCCGCATCGCGACAGATGTTCCGTCCTGCTTCTCCTCCCGCTGATCGCAAAGCGATCGGTATCGATTTACGAGTGACGTCGCCTCGGGGAAGTCGCGCGTTCAACTCGCGGCGCGAGTTGGACGACGCGCGGGGTTCTCCATAGGAAGATTCGTTCCGAGATTTGATTCGCGAAGGGTCTCGGAACACGTCCCGCTGCGTATCGTATCGTATATCACGCATTCTCTTTAATACGATTTTATTGCGATTGCAGTTTCCATCGATTCGGCTCGCTCGAATTCGCAGCAGATTTCGATTCATAAAATATCATTCGGCAACAGTCGAGCGTCGTCAGGCAGCAAAGGCGGCCTGCGATGCAGGCAATCGCGACAAGTCCATCAAATCTGGCCACGTATCTACACCACGCCGCGTGTAGATCTCTACCTGAATCCCCAAAAGGGGATTCGAATCCATCGCGGGGAACAGGTGTCAAGATGCCGAAGGGGGAAGAAAAAAGCGGAGGAGGGCAGAGAGAAGGGCAGCGCGATCCCCGGCACCCAACTCCCCCTCGTCTTATATTCCTCGAGCGCGCATCGAGGGCCGTCGCGCGCAGGCTTCTCTCAAGGATAACGAGTAATCCTGGATAGTGGATCCGCCGATCTGAGGGAGCCCACTCTTTCCGCCCCCTTCCTCCGGTCCGGTCTCGATTCTTCGAGAGACCCTAGTATCCTTTCCAGGTACCGTAATTACTCGGATTTTGATCCGCGGTGGCGAGGTGGCGGGAGAGCGGCGCTCTCCCTCGCCCTCCCCCGAAGCCGGTAGTGTGGTAGGATCGAACCGGAGGAGGTCAGTTTTTTCAGAGGTTTATTGGTAGGAAAGCGCGGGCAACGCGATACCGTTTGTAATTTCTCGGTTCGGTCCAGCCTCCCCCATTCGGTACGTCTGTCTCTGTTCCTCCCTACCTTCGTGCCCCCCCGCCGTTTCTCTACCTCGCGCTGTCCCTTAGAACGTGACTCGACGAAAGGTTCGGGTTTTGTTTTGACAAATCCTCGAGTACGTGTGCGTCGACTCCTCTTGCTCGCTGGACCCTCGTTTCTGGGCTTCGTCCCGGGCTTTTCTATGTGATGACCCCCGCGCGCTCTACGTGTGTTCGTGCAGAGTCTCCCCCGTCCTTCCCTTCGCCCGGCTATCGAACTGACGTCTCTGCGCGCTGGCAGAGCCGGGGGAGCAGGAGGGACAGGCGGGTACTTGCCTCAACTTGCTCGTCGTTTTGTCGAGGTCCCCACCAACCTGGTTCGATGTAAACACGAGTGGCTGATAGCCGTGGGGCCCCGCGGCCGGGGCGAGAGGCTGAAGAGGGCCCGCGAAAGAGGGACAGCTAGCGGGTGAGAGCGAGAGGGTCGTTCTGGGCCCGAGCACCGCCGAGCCGAGGCGAACCAGACCGAGTCGAGATACAAACGAAACGAGCAAAGGGAGAAAAAAGTGAAACACGAGGGAGGCAAAGTGCAGCTGAGCCTCACTGGCGTAGTCACTCGCAACTCCGTGCGCGATCTCTCAGCTTTCGGCGAAAAATGTCTTCCCTTAACGCAATGTATTTTCCAGCATAGCTTCCCGATGTACAATTAATTACGCGAATCCGCGATTCTTTGGCTAACGTCGCGTTGCCCAATTAGACAAACTAGATACGCTCGATCTTAGATACCGACAAACATTCTGCGATGAGACAATATCAATATTATCCGCAATTAAATTATCGCTACCCATCTACTCTATCCCCATACGATGATTCATTTCGCAGGGATGGCCAAGCCCTTCTCCCTCCGACGTCGAACGCTGCTCGGAAAGTTTTGCGCATCTCTTCGTTAACGGCTGAAATAATGAACGTTGGGGCTATTGTAGTCGCGAGTAGCCCATGATTTTCCGGTAGAAGAAGGCAAAAAAACACATAGACGCCTAAGCTGACCCCGTTGAAACGTGCGAGGGGGATGATGCTTTTTTTTCAGATTGAATAATGTCGAACCGGTTCATTGTGTCTTGTGTGCAAGTCAGTCCTCAATAGCTTTAGAGGCCTAGCCGGACAAGGGCCCCGGGACCCAACCGTATTCGTTGAATTGGGTCACAGCGATGTGCTTGATTGTATTTTTTTGTCCGGACTCTCCCTTCTCTCTGCCTCCTCCCAACCCCCACCCCGCCCTCTCTCCTCCCTCGTTCGCCAGATCTCGTTTTCCACTTGTTCTCCGTTTCCTCTCTCCTTCTCCCTTTTGCTACCGCGTCGCCCTGTCGTCGTTTCTTCTAGGATGCTCGTCGGGAGTGATTCTTTCTTTCTTTCTTTTCTTCCTTTTCCGAGAAGGACAGGCGCGGTTTGGTGGGGAAGGGGGAAGGGGTAGGCGTCATTATGAAAATGATACTGTACCTGTAGCCAAGAGGACAGACCGCAGACCATGGTAATTACGCGTAATGAAACGCCCGGGTCCACGGGTGGACGGGAGGGGCGGCGAGGAGGGCAATTGACGACGTTTATACCTACACGCGGTGGACCTGAAAACCGGGTAAACTGCGACGCGATATCGCGTGTAAATAAGTCGTAAAAATCGGCGCGCCCTTCTTCCATGCGGACGATTACACGTGAAGTCCACCATGGCCGGAGCGCAGGGGACCTGGGATGGGGAGGGGGAGGGGGTGGGGGAGGGCGAGGGGCGGGAGGGGAGAGACTCGACACGTCGCGACACGAATCGTTAAAATTTCTTTTCTTTTCCTTTTATTTTATTTTATTTTTTTTTTTGCTTTTTGCTTCAGCTTTTGCTTCGATCACATTTCCCATTCCGTTGTTTGATAATCGAGGAGGGTGAAAGATGTATCGAGAAATGTTTCTCGCGCCGATATCCGATACGACGCGGAGCAGCTTACGTCGTATCTTGTACTGTATAATGATATCGGCAATCGGCGCGGCATTATGTTCCGATGTCACGCCGAACGATCAGAAACGACGAGCTGCTGTTGAAACTTAGCCACGACACCCGATGTTTTCGATGCGCATTACGCCGATCGTTGTCCACATAACGGAGTACACGACATCTTTTTACGTCTCCCCTTCGATTTGCACTCTCTCTCTCTCTCCCTCTCTTTCTCTCTCTCTCTCTCCCTCCCTTTCTCTCTCTCTCTCTCTTACCGTCTATCCTCCTAGGATGTCGTACACGCGGGCCGGTCCACATCTGAAATTCCCCGACACGTGTTCTACCCGCGGACACACGATGTTTAGCCTTTTGTTTGACGTGAATCACCTTCCATGCGACGCTCGGAGCGTAGCGCCGGCGTGTGCGTAAAGTACTCGCGTAAGTCGGCTGTATGTGGATGTTCAACAGGTACATAGGGCTCTCTCTCTCTCTCTCTCTCTCTCTCTCTCTCTCTCTCTCTCTCTCTCTCTCTCTCTCTCCGTCCTCTCTGCGTCCATCTCTTTCTTTCTCTCCCGTTAACGCTGTTCTCTATACGGAAACGCTGCCGTTACACACATACTGGCGGCTCCACGCATGATGAAGGGCTTCCAGTATTGTCTCCCACCCCGTATGACTCACTAGAGGCGAACCATAAAATAGTCATAGAAGTGAGTTATGCCGTGACCCTCGAGCGGCATGACAAACTCGCGTACCGCACGACTTCTGGACGCACTACCTGTATTGACGTTTGCCACTAGATGCGGGTAATCTAATGTTTATGAACAATCTCGCGATGCAGCGGCCTCCCGTTAATTGAATCCGCGTTTTCTTCATCGACCTATTGGCTCTGCGGACGAGCGGCTATTAAACGATAGACAGTCTACTGATTGCGCTTGATACTTTGCGGCTAGTTTAGAGAAACGTAAATCTTCTTCTCATTGGAAGCATTTGCTTATCTATAGATGCCATCGTTTTATCGACCCGTTACCAATTTCTTTACGGTCGCGTCCGTGCGCGTGACGTGACGATTTTCTTCTCGACGCAGAAAGCACCAAGAATTAGAAAGAATGTTTACGTATTATGTAGTCACGACATGTGTGCACGTGTGTGTGTGTGTGTGCGTGTGTGCGCGTGCGAGCCTACTTTCTAATAGTTAAATATGGCATTTCGCATTTACAGGGCTTTCGACTTTTACGAACGGGCGAGACAATATTGCGCAATCCGTTATTCCTGCGCCCGTTTATAAACGCAAGTCTATTCGTTTAATGGTCGGACATTGTTATAC
Organism: Eciton burchellii; assembly: GCA_020341155.1. Classification (NCBI taxonomy): domain Eukaryota; kingdom Metazoa; phylum Arthropoda; class Insecta; order Hymenoptera; family Formicidae; genus Eciton; species Eciton burchellii. The sequence goes on from JAHMML010000004.1 coordinate 4,223,017, forward strand.
AATGGACAAGTATTTCCCTGACCCGGCGATAGCGCTATCAAACGCGATTTCGCTGCTGCAATTCGTTTCTCTCTCTCTCTCTCTCTCTCTCTCTCTCTCTCTCTCTTTGGTTTAACACTCGCTGCCGAGATAATGATCCATGATAGAGCACGCGAGTCGGATGATGTAGATCGATAGACTACAGAAGGAGACCACACGAAAGGATCCGGCTACCGTGTGCAACGCGGTGTCAGTCAGCGCGGCCGACGAGTACGTCGACAGAGATTGAAAGCGACAGCTAGATAAGTAGAGATAAAGAATAGATGCTTAATCGGCGAATAACAAGTAGATTGCCTACCTACTGTGGCAGCCGTTTCCAAATGGACTCGATGGATCTTATGGACGGCTCACTCTCGCTATCGGAAGTATCGCGTGTCGCAGCGAGAAGCGATGCGCTTATGAAAATCGGGAAGAGATCGGCGCTACTCGCGGAAATATTAATCGGCGAACGGCTCGCTGAGCAAGTCACTGATAAAGTCACGACTTTTCCGACAATGTCAACGATAGGATACTGCGTATCGTTGGCGCGATTAGTGTTTATGCCTTTTTAATGGCGCTTATCGCGTCGTCTATCACCGATTCGTATCTCATTCGTGCGTTTAAATAACATCTTGAAAACATCATGCTAATTCATTAATTACGCGACATTATGCCGCTGGTGATTCGTCACGTAGCGCGATGAAGAAGAAAAAGGATACACGCGCGTGCGCGCGACCGTCTATCATTCTTCGGCCGTTGAAAGCTCAGCTCGTGCAACTCATACGCGCGTCTAGTATTTCCAGCTGCCGCAGAAAACGAAATCGTTACCGGAGCCATTTCTTCGCTCTCGTTGCTTCCGACATATGGTTAACAGTGACCCAGATCTAAAGTGGCTGATAATTACGGCGAGTTGTCAGTGAGTAGCAGAAGTAAATCTAAGCGTCTACTGGACGACGAGGGATCGCTCTCGAGTGGCTGGTATGGATGGCAGGTCATCGGGTGGCGGGGAACGTGTCGGACGAAGAGAGAAAAATGAGAGAGACGCAGCGAGAGAAGGAAAGACAGAGAGAGCGAGGGAATATAATCTAAATCGAGAATAGAGACGCGCATATCATCCAGTGTGTCCACGCATGCACGTTTCGGATTAGCTCGCTCATCCTAAGTAAGCACTTTCGAGCTTTGAATAGTACAAAACGATGTCGTGTCCTAAAACACAAACGAGACCAACTAACGGGAAGCAGGGCGGAGGAGGAGCGAAACGGGAAGGCTCGGCATCCAAACAATGATTCATCTTTATCTTTTTCACCTTTTCGACGCGTTTTCTCGTTTCCAATCTTCAGCCGATTCTTCGTGAACAGCTTGATCCCGATCGATGAAACTTTATCGTCACTTTTTCGTAGTGCCGTGCCTTTACGCAGTACCCGCTGCAGGCCATACAGATCAAAACACAAACATTGTTTTCACAGAATAAATAAAGCAATCGTCTCGATGGGATAATTTAACTGATCCACAAAGAGATCAGCTCCTGCCTTTTCATTCGTCGAGCAATTTTTCTCATCTGCTCGCGCGGATACTCGCGCGCCTTCATTTTCATTGTCTCAGCCTACTCTTCTTCCATATCTCTCACGTAGCGTGCCGTGAAGCGGCCTAGAGTCGCGGTATGATTCATATTATTTGCAGAGACCACCGCGTCTCCTCTTCCTGTCGTGTGTTCTCTCGCGCGTACTGCTCTTTCCCTTTCTCTACGGGTCGCATGTGCTTTCTCCGTTCCTCCACCGACGAGTGACATAATTACGCAGCGCCCGGAGGCTACTTCACCTGAGTCATCCATTTTCACTTTCTTTCGTCTCGTTATCGCACCGATAACGCTTAACGAGCCGCGATCATCGTCCCTCCTTCTCCAGTGTCGAAATAATCGTGCGGCTTATCCAGCCGCGCGGGATTATGGAAAAAATTTCGCAAAAGGCGCGAATCAATCCCGCGACGACGCAATCGCCGTACATGGGATCCCTCTCGCGCTTCTAAAAACAATAAGCGCGGAAGAATATCGCGATATCCGCGGATGCGCAGCGTTTCACGCAGGATACATATATTTCAACAGCATCGATGTCGAAAACGTTCGCGTGCATGTAACGCGCAGCGAGAGAACCTGCTTTTTAATTGCGCGCGTCACTTGACACCGTTTCACCAACAACCGTCACCGTTCAACCCAGTGGGTGACGATCTTCGCGTCCACACGCGCGCGCGCGAGTACGCTCGTATAATAAAATAGTAAAGGAGTAGACGGATCCGATCCCGCCGCGGCTACCGTTTCACAATAGGGTGTTTTTCCCTCCCTCCCTCCCGTCCCGACAGCTTCTTATTTTCATGGAACGGCAAAGGTGTAGCTTAACACCGGGATCTGCATATCAATGGCTCCCCTACTAAGTTCGCAGGTGTACCACCCCATTCCCTACAAAAGAACACACCTCTGGGACAAGTGTGTTACGGCGAGAGCGCTGCGGAGAAACGGTTACACCACGATTTTGTTCCGTCCTCTTTCTATCTCGGTCGTTCGCCGTTTCCCCTTCGCCTTTTGGTTACAGCGCGGGGACCAGGAACGGGAGAAGGAAGCTTCGCATTATCGAGGGGTCGAGGTATCGAGGGTAGCCGTGTATGGGAATCTCACAGGTGCATGGTTTTCTAAGAGAGCGAAGGACTTCGCCCCCGGGCGAACGTTCGTTCGTTCGTTCGTTCGTTCGTTCGTTCGTTACGTACGGGGGTGCACGCGAGACACTCAGGAGGAGGGGGGGGGTAGGAGTTATGACCGTGATGGTGATATTAAAACACAATATCCTAGGACGGGAAAGCGCGACGCGTAGGGATAGGATGGAAACCACGGCGTGATGGAAGGTGATGACACCGCTCGAATGCACGTGCATGGGAATTCGATATTCCCCGCTTGAAAGAGGGAGAGGACGGACCAGATGGGTCAAGAGTGCTATTATAAAGTCCCACGGGTTGAAGATCGAAGCTCCGTAGAAGCCTTGGAAATTTCAATCGCTCCTATAATCCCGCATCCATCGATATGTCGGCGGCGTCAACAGACATTGATTCCCCGTGATTCGTGATGTGGAGAAGCGAAAGCGAGACATCATGGTTTCAAGAAGGACGATATTGTTGCTGCATCAGTCGTGTGGGTTGCGCGCTCGCTACGTATATACTTAAATGGAGCCTTTTGTAATTAAGAGAGATTTAAATAAGACCCTCTCTTAAAACGGCGTCATCGGTAAAACGCCGCAAATGGCACTGTCGATGATATAATGGCGATAAAGCGAGTCGTAAACGCACGTAAAACCGAGCGATGGAAGATTTCATGTTGCTGAATCCTGTAACAGGTACGATGCTTGAAGATGCTAGCGAGCGCTTTGTCAAGGAGAATACCGAACCTTCGAAAAGGCGCATCGAGATTGCGTCAGTATTGTCATCTCGGGGCATTATGGGTTCGTCGAAATTCATTCGTTGCTTACATTGCTTATCACTGCGCGCCGAAACGTTTCAGTGAAAAGAACTGTAAACTGCGTCGATCTTCTTAAGCCTTATCACGAATGCGACCCTATTCTATGTAAATACATGTAAATACATTACGATAATTTCGTGGTACCGATCACAGCATGCACGTACATGAAATTATTTATCTAAGAACCCTTCGATTTCCACACTCCGATCCTTTGTTTCGGGGCAAGGGAGAGCGGGATGAAAATTATCCTCAAAGATTCACAACAGCCTTAAGATTCGATTGAGTTTGCACGCTCGTTTCTTCCGATCCGCTCCAAGAGAGGGAGAGAGAGAGAAAGCGAGAGAGAGAGAGAGAGAGAGAGAGAGAGAGAGAGAGAGAGAGAGAGAGAGAGAGAGAGAAAGGATTGGGTCGAGCAAAAAAGAAAAGAAGAAGAAAAAAGGCGAACACGACGATCTCCGAGGTCCGACAGATACGCCCCGTTCTCCGCAAAGTGCGATAGCAACGTTTTCCGTTGTAAATTTCCCCAAAGCGCGAGTAGGACGTAAATCGATCAGACACTGCCTTTGGCTCGCTGTGGATGAGGTTTTGTTCCTTTTTGGGCCCTGCTCCCGTACAAGAGGGAATCGAGGGGCCTGATGAGTCACGGACGGTGCCCCGCGGCGGCGGAGTCAGTGGTTCTCAAATTGTTTCCCGCATATTTTTCGCATACAAATTATTGTTTTCTGCTGGCGTTCTGCAAACTGACGATTAGTTTGAGCATAGAGTTAATGCTAGATTCCGGCTGAAAGTTGTAACATCTCTATATTGGACCTGGTGATCAACTTCATCGAATATTTCGGGAATGCACGACGTTTATCCGAGATCGTGGCACAATCGCGAATTTTCTACATGCGTTGAGAGGATATTAAGGATACAAATGCGAATGCAACATCGCAGTCTTATCTTCGAGTCGCTTGTTGTCAACTTGAACCTGTCATCGAACCTGCCAAATTCGATCAAAGAATAATTGCTCCGCTGGGGGTTTGCGAAAAATCGTCACTGGCCCGATTGTAGCTAGCACGGATTTGCCTGGTGTACATGGCGATGCAAGAGGGACGAGACTTGAGAACCCCCCGACACGATAGCCAGGGGTTTGGGTACGTTAGGAACACGTGCAGTCTCGAACGGTCCAGGTCCCCCCCGTAAACGTGTTCAGATGGTACTCGAATGAATGTGTGAGTTGAGATATAGAAGCCTTTTTCCCCCCCTCGGCCTCCCCCGCTTCCCTGCTCGCCAGTACCTCCCCCTCGCCAGTACCTTCTCCCATCTCTCTCTCTCTCTCTCTCTCTCTCTCTCTCTCTCTCTCTCTCTCTCTCTCTCTCTCTCTCTCTCTCTCTCTCTCTCTCTCTCTCTTTGCGCTCTATACTCCAAGTTATATCCAAGAGGGGAGATTTGTATTTGTGCATTGGACGTATTGTTTGTGTAGGTTGGCTCCTCCGGCAGGTTAGCCACCTGTTGACTAACCTGAACCTTGGGTCTATCCGCACGGACCCCTCCGACGATGCTGTTTTTAAACTACCTCCCTCCCCCCTCCACCCCGATCCTCCCCACTGATCAATCCTAATCTTTATTTTGCCCTCGGGGGTTACGGACCTCTGACCTGGGTAACACGGACCTGCGTATTTAAAATCAATGCTAGCCAGTTGATGTCACTTCCTTCTTCCCTTTGTTCACCGCCCGCTCTTTCCTCCGTCCTTCCCCCACCACTCGGGGGAGACAGAAAACACGTTGGGACACGTCCTGACACGAAACTGCGAAGTTTCACGATTTCGCAAAACTTCGGAAAACCCTTGTCAGTTACGACAGGCGAGAATCGTCATTTGGAGAAGTTCTCGCCGAAACGTTTGTTCGTGTTCCCTTCACTCGTATCTCCGGGGAACCGATGTGTTTCTCAACGACGTCGTTGCTGCAGTAACCCTCGAGAGACCGCTAGTACGTATAACAAAAGACTACCGTGATCCCCGTAACGCATAAGGATACATCCTTCCCAAAATCGCAAGTAGTCGCGATCATTGTTGCAGAAAAACCGGAACGAATCCTCTTGACAAATGAGATATAATTGAAAGATCGACTATTTTCGTTCTTCTTTTTCTTTTTTTTTTTTTTGCGTCGTTCGACGGCGATACGGAAAATTCTTCCGGGCAACATCCCAGGCAACATTCATGAACTCTGTTCAAGTTATCAGGACGAATTAATATCCAGGCCTATTATTATAAAGCGCGCGTTAGCGCGCAGGAAGCCGTAAATGCAAATCGGTTGACGCGGCGTCGCGCTCCGTGATTGAAGAGAGATGCGAGTTGCGATCTGTCATTGGGACGCGCGGAAGCGAAAAAGACCGGTTGATCGGCGAATATGACGTATAAATATATACGCCGTGCAAAACAGTGGCCTGAGACGTTGACGCGACCCCGATCCGTAGGACAAAGTTTTTACGATATTTTAATTGCGAGGCAATTAAAACGGTAGTCGATCGCTCGCCATCGGCATCATCTCCCAATGCATGCCAGGTCTCCCTTAAGTTCTAAACGCCGGCCGCATTAATCTCGCGCTATCCTTCGGGACTTTTAATCAAGGCGCGTTTCCTCAGTCCTCCCTTATCTGCAAACCTGTTTCGCTACGCGGCAAACATGTTAGCTGCGCTCCGAGTGATGGATCGCCCAGTGCACTTAAACGTCTCATTTTTATCCGCGGCGACACGTCCAGCGATCTGTAACTCCGATCCCATCACTTACGGCCTTGCATTAAGTTAGCGTTTTATTAAGTTAACAAACGGATGACTTCGATTAATCAAAGGGGCCCTTTTAACGATCGCTTTGATCTCGATCCTTATCACTAATTAATTGTAGCTAAATGCCGTTTAGCGTTCGCTCTAACATATTACGTGTCCAGATGCGTCGGGGACAGTACTTTGTGTTCCATTTGCCACTCGGTCATCTCGTTGCTGGATTAATTCTAAAGCGATTAACGCAGACGCGCGTCAGAGAAGACGGTCTCGCGGGAAGAGAGGAAAAAGAAGATACTGATTGGCGCGCGCGATTTCTCATTGGTCGCGATCTTAGTCTACGACGACACGATCCCGATGCAACGAAGATATTCATGCTGGAATGAGATTTCCATCCGGAATTGCCGCTGGCCCGATTCCAGCTGAACGTACGGCCGTGCGCGCCGTATGACTCTTCGCGCAATCCACGGATCGATTCGCAAACGATATTCAAAGCTATTCCCTGATATACGCGGGAATGCCGTCGCCGGACTACAATGGAGCCCGTTTCGGAAGAAATATTCAGATTCAGCATAGCCTGACTCACATACCGCATTGCCGAGATGAACCCGAGTTCGCGACGGAAGAGGATCTATCCGTTGAGAGCGACTCGATGCGTCGCACGAATTTTCTTATCTCGACTGCCGCGCGAAAATCGTTCAGCGGACCTACGCAACCACGCGGACTGCAGACGATCAACGCGGTCTGATCGGATCCGTGCCATTTTCCGACGGAGTCATGGTCCCCGGGCAACACTCAATGGAGCGTTCGTAACGACCGTATCTCAACTGGCTGAATCTCAACCACGGTGTCCAAAGTCATAATTATCACGAGATAATGCGTTCCATGTTAATTACGACTCGTTTGTCTCGGAGCAACGCGTGCCGCGGCGATACTCGTGGCCTGGTGCAGCCTCGCTCCACGCGCAAAACCAGCCGGGAGAAGCGAGAAAGAGAGAAAGACAGGAAGATGGTCGATAAGCGCGCTCAAGGGTGCGATTATGTAGGAAAATAGAAATTATCTTATCTGACAGCCGCTTGGTACTCGCGGTATCATGCAACGCCGAGCGCCGAGATACGGGTTCCGTTTTCCTAATCACGGAAAGTGCATATAATTAAAAGGATCCTAAGCGAGAGCCAGAAGAGCGAGAGAGACGGCAAGCGGGAGCACTCGCGTGGACTGCACGAGTGTACAATAATGCCCGGCGGCGGCCGTTCGCTCGCTCACCATCGGGCGACGCCTAATTTCCTTTCCGTTATTCATAGACTGTATCTCTGCTCTATCCGTTGCAGCTTTGCAGCTAATTAGCGAGCCGATCTACTTGCGCCGCGCGGCGCGGACAGACCGCCGCGATAATTAAGCCGACCGCGTTGCGCTCTCGATTACTTCTATCGATGATTGCGGTTTAATATCGCCCGTTAGCGTTCCGTACCAATGTGCCTCGCAACTGTGTTGCAATTGTGACAGGTATACGCGTGACCCGCTCGCGCGCTTGTCCATCATCTCGATTCATGCTCATGCCTTTTCCTTAGGCGCGCTAATAAATTGCATCAACGGCAATTCACCAGCGCATTTCGCGGCCGGTGATTACATTCCTGAAGGCGGTCCTCTAGATTCCCGATTTCGAACGAGAGAACTATTCGCGGCTGGCCGATGGCCAGATTAATCTCCAGGCGTTTCATGCGCGATCTCTCGAGTCTTTCACGGATTAGATGCGGCGATGTATCGCGATTCATGGAACTCGATATGGAACTCGATATTGAGAATTATGTCTCTTACGACTCGGGAGTCGGGTGTAATTTTGATAATTATGAGCTACCGCCGAAATATTAATTGCGCGGAACAGCGTCCGCGAATAAGCGTCATTAATTGACGATGCGCTACGCACGCACGCACGCACGCACGCACGCACGCACGCACGCACGCACGCACGCACGCCGCGCGAGGACGTATGCATTTAATTGAATTAACGTTGCGCGCGCGTGCGGTACGATCGTGCGTTCGATTATGCGCTCCGAGGATTCATGCATCACGGCGGGATTGTACGCGGGAGAAAATCATTGTTAACGAAATGTCGCGGTCTGTTAACCCACGACAATCATCGCTGAGTCAGCGTTTTAGCAAAAGTCATCGAGCCGTTGATGGAGGCAAAGTATCTCATTTTGCGGCATGGCTCACCCCGCGCAATCTCGCGCAGTTGTAACATCGGCGTTGCGCAACAACGATCGGTATTCTTTTTCCAACGGCATATCTCTTCCATATTTCTCTATCCACGGCGAATTATGTCTCCCCAGCTTACGTCACTGTCACTATTACCCGATGGTTTTAATAGACGGTGACTAACGTCGCGACTTCGGACTGACTTTGGAAGCGCGGAAAGGCATTGGACGCGACTCAATTCGGCGTATTCGTTCGCGCAATTTGCGAAATCGATGCGATCGACGCGATGTCGATAGAGACGCACGGCGGTATTATCGCGGGATATCTCGCGCGTGTAATTTGTATTCACGCAAAAAAGTCGGATACAATGATATCTCCTGATCTCTAGTTGGCTACACAGAGTGCAAAAAGTCACAGACAGAGAATTGCAGACTGCAACAGGTAACGGTCAACAACATTGAGAGGTAATAATAACGGGAGATCTCGTAACGCGTAAAATCGATGTGTCTAGTCGTGTCATTGGCACATTGCATCTCGCGCAATAACAGCGCGCGGTTCGAGTCGCCGACAGAGACGCCCGCCGACTGACAAAAGTTTTTGTCGGCCGACCGCGCCGACACGGAGAGGAGGGAGGAAATATGGTTGCAGAAAATTCTCATTCGATTGCGCGCCGTTCGTAATATTGTAATCTTACGGCGGGACAAAGAAACCTTCGCGTGTCCGTGAACGATTGAGATTGGACGGTCGATAGTCGTAACGGTTATCTGGGTTATCTCACCTGCCGTTTGTCCAAACGATTTCGTCATACGGAACGTGATGGACGGAGGCGATATTTTGTGTAAATGCTTCATATTTTGGGTAAACGCGTAACGATGACGTGAGAACGCGTCGCGTAAGCTGTATGTCTGTCTCTGTCTACTTCGACAGAGAATATTGGACCGAAACGCGCGACGAACATTCGTGTCGTAATCGACGAGGTGAACGAGGTGAAATTTACTTTTACGCCAGGTGAGAAAATCGGAGCGCCCTGGGAGTGGAACAGTGTGGAATCGTAAACGTCTAAAGTTTAAAAGCGCGACTCTTAAGCGCGGAAGCGCGGCGCTGGCGCAAGCAAGCCGCACCGCGCTCGGAATTATATTTAATCCGCCGTTCTTTGAGAGGATGTAAAAAAGCCGCAAGCTCCTGTGCACACACAGCAGACGTCACGGAACGAAGTTATGGTCCTGACGTACGCAAATGCCGTAACTGGCGGTCGGGAGATGTCTATCCGTCGTAATGCCCGCCGCCGAGAAATCACTTGGAAAGAGAGACAGACTTTTCGGATGGCAGATTCAACAACGCCGGAAGCCACAAGGGAGCGCGCCATTAGCTTACGCGTGATTTATGCTTTAATCATGCCTGGCAATGCCGAGAGATGTTCGCTCGTCCGAGGGGATACCGGCCGAGACTTTGCATAATGATTTGCAGTTGAATACAATATGTAAAACCGACGCGGCGAACTTCCGCGTTATTGGTGCACGGCGAAGTGTGTTTTCTTTTCGTTGGCCCGTATCTTTGCTCTGTCGTCGACATCTAACTGCGACGTTTACTCGCTTATCTACCTGCTTTCCCTTTTCCCTGCTTATCTGTCAGGTAGTAGAGGGACTCCATTAGCGTCGCAAAACGAAAACTGCCCGTAGACGAATTGTCCTCCAAAACACCCAGATGAATGCGTCGCACGCGGTTCGTATTTTTACAGGCGAGCAAGCGCATTGTCTTTCCCCATGGAAAAACTGCGTTTTACTGCAGTACAGTTCTCCAACTGTGAGACGCGCGCGGCACGGGGGAAAATGTGTTTGCCCCGTGAGGAGAGCAGAAGTTACACTCGCTATTGTGTCTGATAATCGATAAATTTATGTGTCGCATGCACACAAACACGAATAAATGAATAAATATTATTCCAAGAGTAAGATGTAAATAACGATAATACCATATCACGGGGAGATCTGCTTTTGTGTTTGGACAAGATCTCGGCTCGATCCATCACTGGCGATAGGACGCGCGAGTTTCATGCGACGCGTCGCAACCGATCATCAAATCGAATAGAAAATATCAAGGCACGCCTAGACGTGTCTTTCTTCCCCTCTCTCTCTCTCTCTCTCTCTCTCTCTCTCTCTCTCTCTCTCTCTCTCTCTCTCTCTCTCTGTATCTCTCCTTCTCATCGGCAATGCACTCCAGATAAATAATCGCGCAAACGTCATTATGCAAACGGCGCATACGGAGCCATCATCGCGACGCGGGCACAATGTGAAGCTAATGACACGAGGATAGCTAATGATCCTAACCGCCGTGCATCGCTACGTGCAATCAAAGGGATTGGGTAAGGTTACGGTGTCATGGTTAATCGTGTTTGTATTACCAATGGATCGGAGAAGAAGAAGGCACCTCTCGCCGGCTTCGCCGTCGAGAAAAAGAACGTTGCATCTCGCATCGAGCGTTGCGGCGGTTGCGCCGCGGTTACCGCAGCGCGAGAGTCGGACAACCTGTAATCTCGGAATTAACTCTTTTTTCCCTTTTCCCTCCCCTTTCTCTTTCTCTCTGTCTTTCTCTCTGTTTGTCTGTTTGTCTGTCTCTCCCGTCCCTTTCTCGCGCTGTTTCTCTTGATGACGGGGACAGTGGCGATCGACGCGGAGGGAGAGAAGCAAGGCCAAGTTTAGATCATCGACGACGACGACGACGACGACGACGACGACGACGACGAGGATGTTGGTCTCGCGAGCGAACTTTGCTCGATAGCGCGCTAGTTCGCTCGCTCGCTCGCTCGCGAGGATTCTAATGAATGGCAGGCATTCCTTTCGTCTCTAATTGCGCATCGCGTAACGGCCTTTCGATAGATCGTTAAGCCTCGCTCAAGGATTCTCGCGAGAATCCCGACGCGTATCTGGATCTCTCCCTCGCTTCGTTCTCTCCTCTCTCTCTCTTCCTCTCTTCACCTTGCAACAATTGCCTGCGGGTTTTATGATTAACGACGTTAATGGTAGCGAGTCATCGCGGAGACAATGCGTCTCACGCGCTGCGCGATATCTGAAAACCGCCGTGGCCGATGATCGATCCAACCGCTGATAGCGCATCGGCGACTACGATCGCCGGCGATTAAGGTGCCGTAATGCCCCGGCATTATGCATACCTCGACGGAGAAAATTGTTACCGATTACCGATCGAAGGATATATAATTCTTTAATTAAGGCATCACCGAGAGAGAGATGCTCTCCGCGTTTCTGCACGGGCCGTGCATCGTCGTCCTTCGCGCGCGGACAGAGAGAGATTCGTGACATTATCCGTTTCCGATCGTTCCACATTACTCACCTCCCGCATTGCGAGGATCATTACGGAACACGATGATTCGCGTCACGTGCGCCTTGCGCACGGAAAAATCCGCGTGCCGATCCCAGCACCTCCCGCATCTCGCTCTCGCTCTATCGCCGTTTCGATTCATGAAGAGTCGTTCTTTCCCGGAATAACAGCCGAACCGTCAGAGAGCCTCGAATAATGCAGGTCTACGAGATGACCTTAAAACAATACATGGCGTGACGCTGAGATAACATGCGGTCGGTGTGTGCACGCCCGGTGCACGCGTGCGTGCCGCGTACGCACAGTTCCGAAATGTAAGCACGGCCACGTGTTACGAGGCAACACGTGTCGCGCGGTGCCAGTGAAAATAAATCATGCGCCTCGGGGGCGAAGGAGCTTCCAGAAGGAGAAAGAGAGAGAGAGAGAGAGAGAGAGAGAGAGAGAGAGAGGGGAGGGGGATGGAGAGATAGAGAGCAAAAGACGCGCCGCTGGAAGAAATTCGAGAAAAAGGCCGAAGTTCGGGACCCTCGTCAGCTGGTCTTGTTCTGTCTCGTGCCGTCCAGGGATGAGATGAAAAAAAAGAAAAAAGAAAAAAGAAAGAAAACGAGAAAATGAGAGACACGGAGTGGACACGGAAAAGGATTGCGGTGCGCGTTGTCGCGCGGCAAGATCACGTTCCTGCTCTCGTGGAGTGGACCAAGTAGACAACTCCGCGTACCGGAGGATTGTATTTCGGCGATAACGCGATAACGGAGATTAAATTATTCTCAAAGGCGCGATCAGATGCCGGCCGGGGTGTATCTCTTGCGTATCTCTTGGGGATTTTGAGGCGAATAACGGCGACGAATCGGAGAGAATCGGCGACGCGCGCGTCCCTGTTTCCGTACGGGAATACGAATTTACGCCGGCTCGGAAGGCGACTTACGAGAAACCTTAAACGTGCGCCCCGTTGAGACACCATTAACGTTAGCAGCCGGCCGTTTTATGGACAACTTTGTAAGGAGCATTAAAAAATTGATCGTCGGACGCTTCTAACGGCTGCTTAACGGGCATAACTCCTTCCCTCTTTTCCTGTAAATCGATGCCTGTCAGAGGAGTGACTGACAAAGGAAAGAGTTTGCCCTACAAAGAACATACTTGTAAATTTCTACGGGCGCGTTAATGTACTTTTTACGCTCGTAACTGGAAGGTCTTCGTGTTTATGTCCCCGTCATACGACACGCTCTTACGCCGACCGGCCAGGCAAAACTTCTCTCGTCGTAACAATGTTGCACGCGGGAAAGAAAAAGAGATTCCATAAATCGATGCCCGTCATATGAGCGATTCAAAGGGAGAGACGGTGCTAGCCGAAGAAATATATTTGTAAATCTCCGCGATCGCGTTAATATACTTTTTTACGCTCGTCACATTTTGACACGAGCCATGCGGTTTACGATCCGCGCGACGAGACTTCAACCGATCGTAATATGGATCACCAACTCGCGCTGCGAAGAGATTTTGTTATATACGACGACAGTTTTCTCTGAACGATTAAATATTACAAGAGAGAGAGAGGGGGGGGGAGAGAGAGAGAGAGAGAGAGAGAGAGAGAGAGAGAAAGCAAAACACGTTCCTCACTCGGCCTGAGTAGCTTGAGTAACTCCAAAGTTACTCGCATTGGCGAGATAATGGAAAGATCTGTATTTGATATTGTGCAAGAAACTGCAGTAATGGGAGAGATTAAACACGGCGGATTGAAGCGAAGAAGGATGAAAACGCCTCGGCGAGGCGAGGCGAGGCGACGTCTCGAGCGGAGATTTACGGAAAATCATTTACGGCAAGATGCAGCCTTTTGCGGCGACTCGGCGTGCGTTCGGAGAACGTTGCAGGATGTTCGCGCACGCTGCAGCGAGACGATACTTGCGCGATGACTGTTTTCTATTCTCACGGAAGAAGAAAGACCCTCGGTGCGCAGGTGCGCAGGTGCGGAGGCACATCGCGCGTTTACCAAAAGCGCGACTGCTGACGCGAGCGAGCGCTGGATTTTCATTTGATGAATCAGATAGACAATTGCACGATGTTGCTTTTACGGCTAATAACTTTCACGCGTCTTTTCTCCCCGCACGGAGGACGAGAGAGAAGAGGAAACTCATCGCGGCGAGGTTCCTATAATGTTGCGCAATATTAATCGTAATTCAAGGTTCCCGTAAGCCACGTCACGCGCGAGGCAAGAAGTCACTAACGCATAGCCGGGTTTGCGTAGTTCCGCCAAAACAAATACCGTACGCTCCGTAACATGACGGAGAATTAGCGTGACCGTGCACACCGAATCAGCCTAACATCTGCACTAATTGCAAATCGATTGCTAATAGCGTGGCGACTGCGAGTGTTTGTCGAGGAGACACGATCAACGGTGTATTATCGGCGTCTATCACGCCGATATCTTCGATCAAATTATGGATCGTCCACACATCAATCAACGCGTTGTTAGTCGCGATCTGATCGAAATCTCCGCAACGTACGAGTGTCTCTTCCATTTCCTTCTATCAGCGCGTGCTTCCCTCGAGATTGCGTTCACTCTGCCGGTGAGCGCAGGTCTTACGTGCGCAGGCTATGCGTGCGCTCTAAACGATAATCATCGATTTGTGTCCGAAACGGAGGAAAAGAGGCAGCCAGCCGCGCTCGAAACGCTCAATTTTCTGATCCCGTACTTCGGAATTACCTAAAGGAAGTACGTCGGATCGTAATGACCGGCGACTGCGCGACCTCCCCGCTGATTACGAATCGGCTTATTACCGGGCGTACAGAGGCGGTGTTTGTCGCCGCCGTCTCGGTCACTACCATCACGTGTATCGCGCGGAGCGTACCAGTTTTGATAACAGGTCTTGAGGAGCCGCGCCGGCCGGGCGCGGGGTTGCGAGCGCGTTCGCCAATCCGGGAGCAGTAAGGCAGTGGACCAAGGTAATCTTGAAGCGTCCCGGCGGTTATCCACGGTGTTTGGCGTGATCTATGTAGTCACGTACCTGGATCAATATCCAGCGTACATGTTCGAACATCAGTATATGCGCCCGCAGGAGGGATACATTGCGCTTCGATCTCCACCTCGCTCTCCTCCGTTTCCCTCCCCCCCCCCACTCTCTCTCTCTCTCTCTCTCTCTGGCTGTTCTCGCGACCCCTCCCCTCCATTGGCACTCACGAATATATACGCGGTCAGCGTACGTACTACGTGTCTAATTAGCGAGGCAAACAGTGTAATTTCTAGATACCGAATGGTAAGTACACAGCAGAACGGTAGTTCGGGATAGCACCGAGGGACGGAAACCCCGGCGAATCGCATTGTCGATCGTGGCCGTGCTTCGAAGGCCGCTCGGTACTCCGCGGCTGACATCGCGGAGTGGCCGGTCGTAATTCCTGATTGAACTGCCGACTGCGTTGCTTAAACGCCAGTTAATCGGATCAGGCTGCATCGGCCGCGGGCAGCAGGTCGCTCCGCGAATGTCGGAGGTAATCGGCGAGCAATGTCGAATTTGTTATCGTTTTTATGGCGAACCGCGCCAACGAGCCACGCTTATCGGAACACAGCAGATATCGCGCTCGACGATGTCCCGATGGACATCCGCTTGCGCTCGCTGCGGGCTCGCCTGTACGTGCGCGTTTTACGCTACGCGTCTCCGCCGCGAATTAATCCAGAGATGGTATCGCTAATAAGAATGGATCGCGCGCGGTAGAGATCGCGGGATCGCGGTCCGGGCCATTTCAACACCGGCCGAGTAACGGTAGCGTCCGAGATGAAGCGAACGATGAGGTGGACGAGCTGGCTGACGACGACAACGATGATGATGCAGGGCCCTTGAGCAGCGCGCAGGCCGGCTGCACCGCCGCGCGAACTGCACCGTCCGGCGTACATTATGCCATCGTGCAATACCTATCTCATCCAAGGCCGGTTGTACTACAGCTACGCGCTACATTGCATATCGCCGCGGAAAATAAATCGTTGCGCAACCGCGGCCGAGGCGCGATGGAGCGCGAGAGGGTGCTACCAGCTCGCGGTGGCATGAAATTATTGCCTCGTTTATTCCAGGCAATGATCTCATTGCGGGCTCGCCGCTAATATCGGAACATTGATCACACCGTGGCGACGCGCGATCGACGCGACGACTTTTCACGGTAAACATTCCCTTTTTATCACTTTCGAAAGGACTCGAAGTAACGTCCGCCGCGTGTATACGCGCGCGCAGTCCGGATTTATCCTGCGGCGCCTGCGATCGAGACGACTTGATTCTCTCTTGTACCGCGATATGTATACATACACCGGTGATAATAACAATAACAATATAAAAAGATTGCCCCGCGTTGCCGCGATTTAACATAATTTATGCCGCTTTATAATCAGCGGAAGAATATAAACGTTCGGACGTTCTATAATTAAATGAGTAATATTCGCGAGATACGGCGCGAGATACGGTATTCTACCTGCGTGCGCGCGAGCGGAATTGTCAGCGCGATAAAATCGGGATAATTGCCGTAATTTTCATAAATACACGACGATATACCGCGATGCCATTACGCGAGAAGTGTCGCTGAAATATTACGGACACTTTCGTCGAGCCACGGCGATTCGTTTCCTTCCACGTGACGCGCGTGCGGCGTACGGTGAGGCCCGATCGTCAATATCCACTTGAAAATATATAAAAAGCTCGTTAAACCGAGACGCGTGTATACGTGCCGCCTCCTGCGGGGTACCGTGCGCGGGCTCGGGGCCCTTAAATTCGGAGCCGGGGTACGTATACGCGCCACGGCGAGAGGAGGAACCAGTGAGAGTCGGGTATAAATATACCGAGGGAGCGGGCTCCCTCTCGGACCAGAACCCTAGCAATAAAAAGGAGGGTACCGAGGAAGAAAATAAGACGAAACAAAGTATATCGGAGAACCGGCTCATCAGCTGGTCGGACTGGTCTGTTGTGTTGTCGTCCTCCTTCCGCCCGCTCGCCACGCTCGGCTCCGTCTTCCTTCGTCACGCGAAAGATTGTTACTGCCCTGAATTTTATTCGGGATACGAACCAACAGCTTCGAGAATCGCCAGGGTATCGAGTTCACGTCTGATAAATGGCCACTGAGAAACGCAATGTATTAAATCCTGTACTCTCCTCTCGCTCTCCCTCTTTTCCCTTCTTTCTCTCTTTTACGCGTCTAAAATTATGCAGTGCCAAGCGCGCGAATAATACATTTCCCCGACTCCACGTATTCCTCCATGCGAGCGGAACATTTTATAAGAGGCATAACAAACAAACTTTGATCGACCTTCCGATCAGTCGAGGCTCGATATCCGAGACTCTCTATTCACGGTACGTGATTTAGAAGATGCTCGGGAGACAGGAAGAAATAAATACAGCGCGTTGCAAAAATCGTCGCATCGGGCATGTTTTGGTGGCACCCTTCAGCGCGATGAACCGCTCTCGAAACCCGCGTTACGCGGCGAGCACCCTGTATTTAGAAGCGACGGCCTTAGTGGCTCGATCGAGGCTTCCGTGGCGATGCACGGCTTCTTCCTTTATGCAGTCTTCTTCAACGGCTCCTTGGCAGCCTTAGGCCCAGGAGAAGGCCTCTCCTCTCTCTCTCTCTCTCTCTCTCTCTCTCTCTCTCTCTCTCTCTCTCTCTCTTGGCGAGCTCCTTCTATCTCCTCCCTCGTCCACTTCTGGCGAACCTCCGCGCTTTTTTCCCTCCTCGCGGGAGCCGTTTCCTCCTTCTCCCCGCGCTTCGTCCAGCTCTCGATCGCTCTCGCTCTGCTCGCCACCTCTTCCTTCGCATCGCTGTCCTCTGCTCTCCTTTTCCCCGCGTTAGTAGAAAAGCCAAGTGGTCCTTTTGCTCGGCGTTCACCGCTGGCGCGCGCGGCCGGGAGGCATATAATTTTCTCGGTGTTTTTATTGCGGGGTAACTTGTCTTCAGGTGAGCCGGTCGAGAGGTGGAGGTGGCAGAGGCCGCGGAGGTAGAGTACTACAGGCACAGCTAACGCGCAGTAGCTTTACCCTCCTCTGCCGTTTCCCTTCTTCCGCAGCCTTCTCGGGCTCCCTGCGTCCCGCTAGGCGAGTCCCTGTCTCTCTCCCTCTCTCTCCTCTTCGCGTTGCTTTTCCTGCTCGCATGCCCTTCGCGTCTCGTTCTCTCTCTCCGCTCCGTGGCTCGGCCGCCTCTCTCTCCTCCTTTTCTCCGCAGGTGTCTTTGTTTCTCCTCGTTCGCCATCTCGCCCCCTCTTACCGATTACCCCTCCCCTCCTTCCCGTCTCCGCAACGGCAGCTACAGCGGCAGCTACAGCGGCAGCATCCTTCGAAGCGCAAGGATTTTGACCCTTGTTTCGTGTTGCTTGCATTTTGCCGTAACTTTCCTGACTTTGTTTTTCGCCTCTGGGTGGAGAACCGCGGAGGGAGAGAGAGGAGAGAAAAGAGAGAGAGAGATAAGGTTGATAAACCGTCGGCTTGCCTGCGCCTCTTCTTTCCCGCACGAGCTACCTCGGTACCTACGAATTCATGTTTTCTTCCACTTTTCTTCCAGTCGGTACACGTTTGTACCGAGCGATCTGGTCAAGATCGCTTGCTGGATCGCGGCTCGATTGGAGGATCCTTCTTTCATTGTCGCGAGATCCTTGAAACCGACCAAGGGAGCTTGATAAATGAAAAGACCGTCGTCCCTCTTCCGGTACGAGATTCGTGACAAAGAAGAGAGAAGAAGAGGAAGGAAAACCGAACGTAACTTTCACTCGAGACGGTTCCTCCACGTATCCAGCAAAGATCAACAATGCATTATGCATTCCGGCAGCCTTGGCTGCTACCGTTACGTCTACGCTCCGAGGTCGATGTCATAAATCCATTTGAAATTCAACGCAGGGCGTGTATTTATCATCATGCGTGCGAAACCTGACTGCGATCCTCCGCTACGTAAATCTCCTTCCGTCCTGCCAGTTTTGGTCAAATCGATCTCGATTTACGATCCAACCACCGACCTTCCTCCCTACGCTCGTCGCTCGTCCATTCGCCGCGATGGTAATCGTAACGCGGAGCGTCTTAGACGGCGACGTGCCGCAACGTCCGTCCGCGTAATTAGACGATCTAGTCGAGCGCACCTGTGCACTCCCATGACGTGTACCAGCACTCGGCACACGATCTCGCGCACGAGTGGCTCGGCGCGTCGATAAAAAAATCCCAGGCTCGATTTGTCAATACGGAATCTCGACGGAGATTAGTCACGTGCGGACAGTAATGCCTCGTGAACGCGGGACGCGCGCGCGGGAAGCGTCCGTTAGAACGGATCTATGAACGGGGCGATTAGTTGCTCAAGGATCAACTGTCCGATACCTCAGAGCAGGTCTTGGAGCACGGTCTTGGACGAGTCTCGTCGATTCTCCATCGGGAATCGCGGCTAGGATTTCCTCGCCGCGAGGAACAATCGATTCGGTTCCTCTTTCGCGAGAGCTTTCCGCCACGCGATCGTCACGTGACGATCTAAAGGAGGATCGATTGGTTCTTGGTACGGTTCTTGGTACATCAATGCAGCAAGCATCTACACGCTAGAGTTACAGCTTGGCTACCGTCATGGATCCCCCTCGTGCATCGATCCCTCGAGCTGGATGAAAAGATGGTAGATCGTAGATTGCGACGCGAGTCGCCGTAAATACATCGGACGCGACACGCGCGCCGTAATAACCGACGACCACGTGCGCGCTTAGGCGACGTTCGAGCGTAGGAACATTCACCGGATTCCAATTTCGCGAGACCAACGGAACCCCATTATACGTATGTCAGAGACGGAGACGTGCACCGGGAGGCCCTCGGTCAAAGCTCGAAGTCGTGCTGCTCGTCCTCGATCGATCGAAGCGCATCGCCGTAGGGATCTCTCGCGCGCGCTGCTGGCTCCTCCGCTTTCTCTCTCTCTCTCTCTCTCTCTCTCTCTCTCTGCTTCCCTTCCCTCCCTTATCCCCTATCTTCGACTCCTCTCTAACTGGCTCTCTCTCTCTCTCTCTCTCTCTCTC